>AYLM01001649.1:0-11408 GCA_001625345.1 Cairneyella variabilis | reverse complement strand
TAAAGGTGGTGGGAAAGCAACGAAAACTAGGTGCAGCGGTGCGCCCCACTACACTAACGATCAAGGTGTCGGCAGTATCACTCAGAGCACGTTAATAGTGTCTGCGCTCTACTCCCTCCTAAGCCTCCCGACAGCGGCAATAATAGATGGACTAATTATAGAATGGCTGAACTAAAGAAAGAACTTGGGCTGGCTTTAGGAGAGCAATAAGTGAAGTCGTTATTAACCAGCATACCTATCTGCCTAAGTCCTCACTCGGTCGAAGCACCACTAGACGAGACTCAGAGTCGAGAACGCACCGAAACTACCGGTGGCAGACTAAAAGAGCTGCAAGAGACTTCTCGACATGGCATAGCTCAGAGTCTTGAGGAGTTGGAGCTGCAGGGGACGGAGGTGGTGGTAGAAGGAGAAGCAGTAGCGATACAGCAGCAGGAAGAGCTTGCAGCACGGAAGGAAGAGGTAGTCAACGCGGACGACCCTGAAGACAGGAAGCAACCAAGACTCTGCCAGCCGCACAACCCCAGATCCCCGAGATCGACAAGCACCGTTTTCGAATGCGTGGGGTACGAGCTCGGCAGCTTGCTGGACGCCAGACAAAAACAACCCAGTACCGAGTTACATAGGGCAAATATCCAAACAGGTCGGATTCTTAGTTAATAAAGACGACATACGAATGTCAATACCATAGCCACCTTGCGAACTATCCTCTCAAAACTTGGCTCTACAGACATAAATAGACATTTTCCGAGTTTGCAATATGCGCTCTAGCCTGCACAAAGGCAGGAAAGTTTTCGAGTGCCTAGTCGATACGTTCGGTCTCGATAACCGCACCTAGATCACTTAAGATCAATTAAGAATCTCACTCAGCACTATATTGGTGGCTGAGCCTAAAGGTAACTAGTTACCTTATAAGGGCCTTGTTTTAGAAATATTGAAAAACACATTATGAACGGAACATATCTCGAATAAACGCCTTCTCCTTATCCCCTAAGCCAAGCACAATCTAAGGTCTATCTTAGGCATTTAGCAACTCCGATCAGTGACGAGCACCACTATGCGTCACGAGCCTCTCAAGGCTCCTCTAGCCCAGCAGACCCAGCGCTAGGGGCGAGCCTGCGACGCGGAACGAGGGCACTAAGACACGCATACAGAGATCAACAGCGAAACCCACCATTCCGTGAACACTGATGACAATCACAACACCTGCAATACTGACGATAAGGACCCACGATCTATAAAGCGACGAAAGCCACGCGCAGCGTCTGCAGCGACCCCAACCACTTGCCGCACGCATACGCCATAGCTCAGGCTCAGACAGCCTCGCCCCCTTATGGCGCTATCGACCCCAACACCTGAGATTGACGATGCGCAGTCCTAGCCCAATGACGGATATCCGTCGACTTTCGTCGATAAAAGCCATCATTATACATCGAGAACTTCTCGAAGCTCGTCTATGGTAGTAGAGGCAGGATCAGTTGCTGAGGATCAGGGAGTATCATACATGCCGCTAACTCATGCTAAGTACAGGCATTTATCAACTCCGGTAAATGGCAAGCACCATTACCCTCCGTCTGCTTCTTGCAGTCCGTTAGGTGCAGTGAAGTCGGCACCACTTGCAGAGTACCGGGAATGGCCCTTTCAAGGTTCCTTGAAACATACCACGATTGGTAATCAAACGATATACAATCTCGAGTTTGAGTTACCTTATATCCTCGAGCACCTGGACCTCTCACTCCACCCGGCGGTCTTAAGCGCTAGCTCTGGGGAGTCGTCTGCAGAAGCCGTAGTCTCTCACTAGGCCGTCACGTCTCGCAAGCCGACCACGGAACTGACCAAGAATCAAGAGAGTTGGGGCAATATAGAGGCTTGGAATAAGGAATCTCATTTATCTATGAAGATTCTAAACTGAAGAAAGAAGAAAGGAGTAGAGGGAGTTTCCAGCTTATATATATCAGTCCTCAGGGTAATGCCTTAGAAGTAAGGGCGCTACGCGCCAGGGAGTCCCTCATTACGTGGTGGAAGTGCAATATTCAACACAAGAGTCTGTTGCCCAAGATGGTCCAAGAAGACAAGACCTGGGCAGAGATAGGATGGCAATTCCCAGGCTATGCACTGCAGTCATTGAAGGAAAACCTCTTCACGAAGCAAGGGGGAAGCCTCGAAAGCGGGGTCGAAAGCCTGGTGTGAGGGTTAGAGGTGCGTAAGTGGCAATAGAACCAACTTCATGTAATCGTGAGCATCACTCATTCAAGTGGCGATGGCTCCGATGATGGCCGTTTGAACCAAGGCACGACCCCGTGTGAGAACAGACTTCAAGGCAGGCGGAGGCGTGTTACGTTTGCGTGCTAATTCTGAAGAAGAAGACGGGGTAGACAGCACACAGGTATCCGCTCCCTTCCCCTCAACTTCCTACTGTGTGGCCAGATCCTTCTAAACCAGCTCCTCGATAAGCGGATACTTTTCGTTTCTTTTTCTGCATAGTGGAAGCTTTTAGCTAATAGCTTGACAGCCCTATATACCGCAGCTACCTCTAATTATCGAAGGTGATACTGGAGAGAACAGGGAAATTTGGGTTATACGCCGTGCAGCTGGGCTAAGGGGGCCGTTCGAGAGCCCGAAGAATGTCGACCTGAGTGCTGATATGGAGAGCACGCCGGCCAAGGAACTTATCGCTTTTCGAGAGCAAAACGCAGAGCAACATTTCCAGGTCTTCAAAGAGGTTTGCCAGCAGATAGAGAGGATGTTGTTTGGGGTAACAGATGCTCCAGTCGTAGCCCTAGAGATACTATCCGGCCTAACACGTACACAGATAGCTCTGGTCTCGTGTACTAAACTCTAATCCCCGGACATTGTTTCCTCGATGTGGTTAGCAGTGCGGATTCGAGATATTGGACAAAGGAGGACATAGCTGCCTTCGCTGGCAAATTCACTCGCTTTGTAGCCGGAAATTGGAACGAGGAAAAGATATTAAACGAATGGGAAAAGCTTAACAAGGTTAGTTAGCTGGAGCAAAAGTGACGCATACGTAGAGCTAATATCCATCTGTCCCAGGTCCTCGTCGACGAGGCGTGGGAGAGGAGACTGGAGAAAGCCCCTGCCACGAGGGCGTATCCGTCTCTATGGGCAGGAGTTGAGATCTGGTCCAAGCTGTATGGGTTTCAACGAGATATTGAGATACTGAGACTTGAATTAGTGTCTAATTAGAATTTCAATGCCTATGCTACGATGTGGGAACCTCATTTTCAACTCTGAACCCACCTCATCAGTTGCCTCGATTCTCGCCCACTTTCTCGGTCTGAACCACCAAATGTGACTCATACCTGATCTCTTCTGATCTCCAGCCAAGCCACCTTATCTATTCAGAAAGCCTTTTCCCAGCGAAGGAAACAGCTTAGGACCAGCGATAGCGCAGCCGATGTCAATACGAAAATGAAGGTATCGTTCGTTGCTCGGACAATTGCATGCAGCACAGCTCCCTGGACCGATGGAGGCAGGGAAGCAAAAAATGTTGAACTGGTTCCCAGCAGCGCGTTCCGAATTTCCGTTGCGGAGGCTGAAGGTACTGCATCCCTCAAATTATGCGTGCCCATATTGATATAAATGGCTCCCGATATCCCAAGGGCAAGCACGATGCCCGCACTTTGCACTTGGTCGAGTCAGATGCGGTTGAAGTGGCGGGGTGAGAATGACTTACTGACAGCAATGAATGCAATGGCGCCAAAAACCCTATCCTCACCGACCGTCACTTGAGCGATGGTGATACATGCTTGATAGTACGAGCCAATTCCAGCTCCTAGAAGAACGGTATAACCATTTATAGTGGCCTCCGAAGTTTTCTCGTTGATTGTGTCTTGCTGACGTTATTACAGTAATGTTCATTGATTGTTCGCTCGTACTCACATAGTAGCCCAGCTGCAGCTGTTGCTACAGCACTTCCGACGATGAACCAAGGCTTATAATATCGGGTTTTTGGCATCAGGACCCCATTTATGAGAATGAATGCGACTCCGACACTGACCAACGGCAACAAGCGAATTGCAGCTCTAACCGTAGAGTCTCCGTCTACGAATTCGAACAAAGGCGGTAAATAGTAGATCGCGACAAACATTGCACCTCCTCCGAGCGCTGAGAGTCCATGGTGAGTCAGCTTCTGGGGCCACAGAGGTGTAGAGCACATACCAATCAAGGCACCTAGCAGTACAAGCGTACGATCCTTCCAAAACTCCATTGGAAATATACGTTGCTCCTTTGTAGTCAAGACTGTGAAGTTTTGGGTGGTGAAGAAGACACAGAAGAGGACAATGCTAAGGACAAACATGGCAATGATTCTTCTGTCATTCCATGGAAAGAGAACACCGCCAAAGCTAAGAGCCATGGTGCCCGATGCAAAGGCTCCGGAGGAGAGAACCATGCCAAGGAAGTCTACCTTTTTCGCCTTCTCAAGACTGGTCAGGTCTTTGTTGCTGTCGGCGCTGGGAATGAAGAAGAGCATAACTGGAGCAAAAACTGCAGCGATGGGGAGGTTGATATAGAAGCCCTAGTCTGAATGTAAGCCAATCCTGTGATATGTGTAAGAGGCAGCCTACCCATCTCCAAGTTGCGCTTGATTGTGTGAAACCTCCTCCAATGAGCGGGCCAAGGATCATTCCAAATGCCCAAGCCAAGCCATTAAGAGCCATATATAAAGGCCTCTCTCGCTCAGTAGTAGTAATGGAGAAAATTGTGATGCCTCCTAGGAATACTCCAGTGCCCTGAAGTAATCAGTAAAGCAAAGGAAGCGAGTGAGCGTACTTACTCCACTACCAGCGATCGCTCGCCCCAAGATGAAGGCGTTCATATTCGGTGCAGCTCCACAAAGTGCAGAACCAACCTCGAATAGAAAGACAGCGATGATGAAGACCCATTTCACATTAAATATCTTTAAGAACTGGCCCCAAGGGAGGATCGTCGCGGTCCCACAAAGCGAGTACGCGAGCGTGCACCATGGTAAAAGCTCTGGATGTCTAAATTTCTTAACAATAACCTGTGAGGTCCGTCAGTCAAGCTTCACCAAGTGTGTTCCAATCTTTTCGTACCGGAGACACAACGGATATGATGCTATTGTCAAGCGAATACCTGATTGACTTTATTAGCACGTGGTCGACATAAGTTTTCCTTGGCTATGTTCATACAGAAGAGTACAGCAGACGACACAGAGGACAAGGAGCCACCACTTGACATTGTTGTCGTGCTTTTTCTGTAAACTATCTGACTGCGTGGCTCCGGAGTCTTCTGGGGTTTTTGTTGCAGTATCTACACTCCCGCTCACAGCGTGCACGTCTCCACTGTCGTGTTTCTCCGCCGACATGGTAGATTTGAATGTTCTAGGTCGACTACGTGTCTTGAGCTGAGTGACCATAAGCCAGGCCGGGCAATGACCATCATTTATAACCTAAGCATTCCCCTGAAGGAGAAATTAACACGCCCCAATTTACCCCGCACAAATTACCTTCAACCCTGACCACCACTTTTTCACGTGTTTCTATGGTATACCAACGCGGGGGGCTCCCAACTTCCCCCAACTCCCCAGCCTAGCCTTAAGACTTAACCTTTGATTCTAATCACTAACCCTAACCTTCAGGAAGCTTTTTGGTATTGTTTGCTCGCAATTTGGTTGAGAAATAAGCGTTAAATCACGATTTTCAATTGGAATTATCAAAAGGTCAATTAAATTTAAAAAAGCCTCTTGAAGAGTGACAGTGCCATGATATAATTATGAAGAACCCTAGGACATTTGATTGTCCGTCCAATTATCATTCATCGTCATCCGAACGTCGCCCAAAATGACAGCCTGGAACCTCGAACGATCCATGAATCTTTCTTCGTCTTCAGCAAGCGTTTTTGCGTTCTCCTCGTCCGTCAGCACTGCCATGAACTGCCTGAAGTGAATCTCGTTGGTGTATGTGATGATCGAGCACGCATCCCATTCGAAGTCGGCCGGCTGACCCATAACGACCATGGGTACATTGGGAGATGATGCTGATCCCTCTAGAAGATCGAATGCTGCCTCAACCCGCTGATCTCCGCCAGTAGAAACTGTAGGGGGGGTGGTTTTGGGTCCTGGGGTTACTGCCGTGGGCATATAGCCGATGTATTGTCTAACGTGCGACGTAGGGAAAAGGTGTCCGGATAAACGTTGAATGCAAGGGATGTGCTTATCCTCGTAATATTCCTTGAAGTGTTTTGGCGATGTACCCTTCTTGCGGTAGACGTACATGAGCACGCAGTAAGGCATATTCAGAAGATATGTTGCAGCAACTTGATAAAAATGTGAGGAATAGGAAGCGAACAAGTGCCCCCCGGCTCTATATATCTTCAAATAGTCCGATATACCCATCTGTATATTAATGGATCAAGGTTAAAGCTATCTCTCGGAGTCACACCAGTCTACCAAACGATGATCTACATTGGCAATCTTCTAAGCTTACGCCCATTCTTCTGCAAAATTGTGCGCCGTCTTACTGCTTGGCCCTCTCGAGGAAATAGATCAGCGATACTGTTCTTAGTCGTATTTCTGGCGTCCCGTTGGCCCAATCTCCCCTGTATTTTGCCAAGAGATTCAGACTCTTGGGGAAAGGGAGTCAGTGCTACCGAAAACCGCGCCGTATGCACTGTATTTGGAATAATACAGTAAGCCAGCGCTATCCGGGGAATGAAAGGCTACAACTGCCGATCGCTCAAGTCTCGATACCTTGTCTCATGCGCTCCAGTTTCATGTTTTCAAGGCCGGTGAATGTAGTGGCAGGATTAAATATCTCAGCGCTGTCATCATTCTCCTAGCGCGTGCTGGGAGTGTTGTTAACTTGTTTTGCCCACTTAACGAGATGCGCCCTGCAGCATGGATAGCACCTTGCAAAATGGAGAGCTTTACTGCAGCGTGGACAGCGGGGACTATCTCCGTAACCCCTCTCGTCTCCTCCCGCCTTCCCCGTCCATCCCAGCCATCATGCAGTTCCATACCACTAGAATCACTGCGCTTTTCAAAATAGAGAATTAACTAGTGTGTAGTTCATCCGCAATATATTCAAAAGGAGAGATCTCGAGATATCAATCTTGTTTTTGAAAATTTTACGCTTTATAGTTATAAAACTTCAGGAGAATACAAGCTAAAATATCAATTCTAAATTTATATATAGAATATATTCCCGATACCTTAGTGTTACGGTTTCACATGCAGCACGTGACCTCACTCTTTTAACCTCTTTCTCCTGTGGATCCGTAGGGTCAGTCCTTATCATTATCATCAATACACCACATTTCTAGCTTTGCTTTGACAGTCACTTTCTTCCCGCGCGATCCAGACAAGCCCTTAATCCGTATATGCCCAGTGACCTTCAAGTTCAAAATCTGGGCAAGTGGTTTGGTATATTTCACGACATTCAGTCAAATATCGCAGCAAGCCGACGCGACTACTTAGGAGTAGGGCTGAGTCTCCGCAAAGTTCGAGCAGACACTCTCAGAACCAGTAAATCATAGGCCTACGCTTCCGTAGGAGACTGGGAACATGGCATACGGCCCCATCTCCCTGGCCGGATTCGGCATTCTCATTGCATATTTGTGCTTCACCACATATCAACAGTTCGCTCTGTACCTAGCTCGTCGAAGAATCATCCTCGAAAACGGCTGCAAGCCAATTCAAGGCCGCTTCCCCCACAGAGACCCAATACTCGGATTGGACTACATACGAGAGGCATTGGCCGCAAAAAACAAAGGGCAATTTCTCCTCCGTGAATGTGGTCTGTTTGAAAAACTCGGGGCGACATACATCTTCCGCGTCTGCGGCGTGGGAGTGATATCAACTGCGGAGCCAGAAATCATGAAAGCGATCCTCGCCACAAGCTTTGACGACTGGGGCACTGGCGAGCGCAACGCCTACCTCGAGCCGGTATTGGGAACAGGCATCTTTACAACCGATGGCGACGAGTGGGCCCACTCGCGCGCTATGATCAGGCCCAGCTTCACACGTAGCCAAATCGCAGACCTCGACGTGCTAGAGGGATGTGTGAACGACATGTTTTCGCAGATTCCGAGCGACGGATGCGAGGTCGATCTTCAGCCGCTGTTCTTCCTTTTGATGATGGACGGCGCGTCTGCCTTCCTTCTCGGCCAGTCTGTGCATTCCCTCCGCGACGAGCGTACGGCGACGGCTACGCATACCTCTACCCCAGGAATACTATCCGGCACCGACTTCGCTCACGCCTACGAGACCGCTCAGGAATACCGTGCTTTCAGGTTCCTCTGCGGGCCCCTCGGTAAAATCGGGTGGCAGCCAAGAAAAGAAAAGGAAGCCATTGCCATCTGCCGTACATATATCGAGTCCTTTGCCGACGATGCCATCCGCTACCGCCAGGAGCTGGACACTGGAAAGGCTGGCGAGAGGAAGGGGTACACGTTCCTCAATGAGTTGGCGAAGGAGACGAAGGATCGCATCCAATTGAGAGATGAAGTGATGAACGTGCTTACAGCCGGGCGTGACACGACCGCCAGTATGCTGAGCAATCTGTTCCACCACCTTGCGAAGAGGCCAGAGATTTGGACGAGACTGCGCGCTGAAATCGCAACGCTTGATGGTGCGCTGCCCAGCTTCGAACAGCTCAAGAACATGACATACCTGCAATATTGCATTAAAGAATGTGTGTTGACTTTTCAATCCTGCTCCACGGCCTAACACTGACTGATTATGTTCCAGCTCTCCGATTAAACCCTGCGGTTCCTGGCCTGGTTCGCCAATCGATCAAAGATACTGTGCTGCCCGTAGGCGGCGGTCCAGATGGCAAATCACCTTTGTTCATTAAGAAGGCCACCACCGTCTTGCTAGTGGTCTTCGGCATGCATCGGAGCAAAGACATCTACGGTCCTACCGCCCACGAGTTCGATCCAGACAGGTGGGAGACACTACGACCTGGATGGGTGATTTCCTCCCATATTCCTCTTTCTCTCGAGTCCGATTGACTGATAAGTAACCGCAGGGTTATATCCCCTTCAGTGGCGGCCCCCGTATCTGCCTCGGCCAGCAGTACGCCCTCACCGTAGCGGCCTATGTCATCGTGCGCATTCTGCAGAAATTTCAGAAGCTGGAGAGCCGGGATCCGGGACCGTGGGGGGAGATGATGACCCTTACCTGCTCCTCCTTGAATGGTGTGAAGGTTGCGCTGACGCGTGCCTGATCGTGGTACGTGGGAGACACGTGATGAGAGAGAGTATATTCAAACGTGGATAAGACAATGTATTCGGGGCAGCTGAAGAATGCTGGTTAGGAAATGAGGTACCAATGAAGAACAGGGACCCTGCTGCTGCCCAATAAGCCAATTATATGACAAGTAGTACGTATTTTTGCCAAGCCTTGGCATGATTTACCTGTAAGCGATATTTGGCGAAATTTTAGCGCTTCTGTAATTTTACGAACGAACGCCTCAGAACCTAATTCGTTGAATATGAACGCTAGGCTTGATTTGACTTCAAGGCCTTTGCCTGATTCGAGTTCAAAAAGTTCAACTGTCACCCGTACCAGTGATGCACTACGGCAAGATTGTAGTGTGGCATTGGCAGTCAGAATTTCGGCCTTTGTATTACGTAAGCAACTGTCACTATAAAATGTTCACCGTCGCGCAAATGACATGAGTGTCCTCTGATAACGCACATCCAGCTGCGACAACAGAGCTACTTCTCGCCATTCCTCCAACAATATGCACGATCTCCTCCCAGTCCCTGTATTGCTTTTAGGCACGGCTCAAATGGTTATTGTTGCCTCCACGCTCGCCTATACGCACAAGTCGTCGCCGCTACGCTTGGTTACACTTGCTCTCTTAGGAGGTCTTGGATACTCTTGGTACTGGTCGAGTTCAAAGCTCAGCACTAGCGGGCTCTGGAACGGTACGTGTGCGGCCATGACTGTTGTCTACTGCCTTCATCACATCGACTTGCTATTGATCAAGAAGGTCGAACGTGCCGATCTAGTCGATACTAGCAAGCTCAGTCAGGACGGGGGATTCTTCCGTGCATTGTATGTTTCCTTGAGTACTCGCGGTATCAGCTCAAGATGGCAAATCAGCAACGTTCCTGAGTTCTCCTCCTATTACCGGAGCAGAACGGATCCCGATCGGCTGAGTTATCTTTTCAGAACGACAATAATCTTTACCTGGCAATACTTGGTCTTAGACTTGCTAGACTCTCTGATGGCCGGGCAGTCGGTGCAGGAGCAAGAAGAGCTCTACGGAGATGCTCAGGAATTTGTCTTGTTTAATGCGACCAAGAAGCAGTTGGGCACACGAGCGTTGATGAGCGTGGGCGCTTCTTTCCTCGTTGCCCGGCTCGTCATGGACTTCGTCTATCGCTTCATGTCCTTGATAGCGGTCGGCACAGGCATCTCAAAGCCCAAAGACTGGCCGCCATTCTTCGGCACCATGCGAGATACGTACACCCTTCGAGATTTCTGGGGGTAAGTCAAGGGAGAGCCCTTGATTACTAAGCACCTGCTGACTGCAAAATGTGTAGAAAATTCTGGCACCAGTGGTTTCGAGGACCTCTTTCCGCTGTATCAACCTTTACTACTCGGCGCATACTCGGTCTGCCGAAGCGCTCGATTTTGGAACGGTACATAAACATTTTTGTGACCTTCACAATGTCAGGTGCGATCCATGTCTTGAATGACATAGTAGCAGGCAAGGGTGTGCAGATTGGCACCATGATGGCTTTCCAATCCTTCGCCATCGGCATAGCCATTGAGAATGGCGTACATGCGCTTTCACGTCGATTCGCAGGCGCGGAGGAATCCGCCAAATCGAAGGGAAAGACCCCTATCTGGCGAAGATGCATCGGTTATGTGTGGGTACAGGTTTTCCATTTCATTGTTACACCATGGTACCTCTACCCATCGGGCCGTATGCCTGTAGGGTCGATGTGGATGGTTCCATACTCTGTTGTGGGAACGCTAGGCGTGCCAAGGGCTGGTATTGCAATAGCGATTTGCTCTCTTTTCATTGTCAGTTTTCTGAAGCCAGAAGTGTGAGGAAGAACTTCTTGGTTAACTTTATATTTCATAACTGAAGTGGCTAGGAGAGCTCGTAGGACAACCGAACATGGCGTCAAGCCTGTGCAGAACACGTCTTTTTACACTGCGTCCGTTGTTAAGTCTCTTCTCAGATTTATGGGTCACTTTCTAGAGAATTTCACTTTAACTAGACATGTGATTCCATGTCTTCTAGACCCATTCTACACGCAAACCTCGCGTTATCATTTGGCTCCAGTTCTGTACAGTGTGGTGCAATAAGTTCGAATACCCCTCCTTGCTAGCGTGTTAATATATACGTACTTTTAGGGTCGCAGTATTTAAAGTACCCACTTTCTCCCCTGAAGTGATTGCGCTAGCC
>AYLM01000327.1:0-23850 GCA_001625345.1 Cairneyella variabilis | reverse complement strand
GTATAATAGGCATTCGATTAATTGAGTTCTTACCCTTTTGCCCGCGCCTTCACATTTTATAGTACTCTCCTTAGGGGTATCTATATTGAACTAACTTACACTATAGACAAAGCACTAGTTATATTTGGAAAGTGTCCACTTTAGGTTCGTTAGGAACTTATTTAAGCTCCTTAAGCATGGTCGTCAAAACTTGCAAAAATGATATGAGAGAATAGAGGTCAGATCAAGAGTGATTGGCCAAAAAGCGAGAAGTCATAACACGTGACGATGTGGTAAATCTTGCTTAGGATGATCAGGCTTGCTCAGGTGAGCTGCTCAGGGGCTTAGGGTGCTTAGGTGAGTTGCCCAGGATGCTCAGGTTACTCAGGCGAGCTGACTGAGCCGAGGATGAGCCGAGGATGATTAGCGCCTGAGCAAGAGCGGCAAGCTTACTAACCGCATGGGAAGCACAAAAGAGAGAAAATTGATTCATGATACCAGCACAAACACATCTTCGAGTGGATTTTCTCGGATGCAGAGGCTGGATTTGATCGATGACTCCTAAGTGAGTCCGGTTAATTCTGGGGCAAACCTGGATTGGGGAAATCCGCTCTCATGAAGTAATGTTACATCCTCGAAGATTTACGAACCGGAGAAGTTCTTAAAAGGAAATATGGCTCAAAATCGTCGACAATATCAGGAATTTTCTTTCACAGTCGGGGAACTACCTTTGTACCAAAGGCGATTGAAGATCTTCTGAGGTCAATTCTACATCAAATATTTTCAGATATCCCCGAGCTAGCTGTCCTTGTTGGCGAAGTTTACAACAACGCCAAAAGATATGAAGGGCGTTGTGGATGGCATACCGCCGAATTAAAAACAGGGATTAAATGTCGTTATCCCCCAACGTGCAGTCTCGAATTGCATCATGCTCTTTGTTGATGCCTTGGATGAGTATATTGGCAAGGACTCTGAGATCGCTAGCTTCTTGAACGATCTGATCCAACAGTCAAAGAACGAGGCCCTGCGTGTTAGGATCTGTACCTCAAGTCGAGAATATAACGCATTCATGGATCTGCTCGGAGAGTTCCCAAGCTTGGCTATACATGACTGGACTCGTCGGGATATTAATGAATACATTTCTGGCACGCCAGGAGAATAAAAAAGACAAGACATGGTTGAATTAGGCTGAGATTAGCAGGCGAGTTCATGGGGTCTTCTTGTGGGTCAAATTGGTCATGGAAGAGCTGTCACAAGCCGTCTTCGATGGCGAAACAGTCCCGGTACTTATGACAAAATTGTCAGAGATTCTACTTGACCATTCCGACTTCTATCGCAGGTATTGGAGCGCGTCCCACTTGGAAAGCGTTTAATCCTCCAGGCTATGCTTGAAATTGTTTGGGTAACACCGGTCAGACCACCTTGATCGAACTCACGATCGCTATCGCCCTGCCAAATAGCAATGCTTCATCTTCAATGTGGCTTGATCTGAGTCCTCGCCCCCTTCTTATCAAGTGTGAAGAGGCAGCGCGGCAAGTTCGATGGCTAAGTGGTAGCATAGTTGAGGTTATAGAGATAGATGGGCTAGATGGGCTCCGGCATAGCTACCCTAAGTTGGTGTCCTCGGTTTTCACATTTTCTGATTATTTTTTCACTATGCAAAAAGTATAGTTTCTGCATCAGATGGCGAAAGATTGCTTTTATGATCCATCTTACGCCGACATAATGGGTGGAAAAAATGCCATAGAGCTCGCTTGCTGAATCACTTCGAATGTTGAGACTCTACATACTCTTCATTCGACGATGCAAAACAAGGTGAGCTGCAATACCAGCACCAGAGGAGGTTGATTTAAGAGATTTAAAGCTGACCTAAATCTTTAAGCTTAGTATTAGATCTCAGGCATCCTTTTCAGCACCCTGTTAAGGGTCTTCAACGTGAATATGTATTATTTGAGAGTGACCTAGAACCAAAGGTCACTGCATATACTCGTACGACTAAAGATCTGTTAGGAACCTCCAATTTGCGACCATTCGAGATTTTTTCGATGCATTCTCCTCTATCCGTAGACCGCGGTGGCCTCTCGAGTGGCTGGCGAATGTTCCGAGTCGCATCCCAGGAGTGGTCCGGATCCCTGCGACTTCGACGCTAGCCTTCACAATCTCAGAGGGCTTATATTTATCTGCCCAAGATATTGTTTCGCGCTATAAAATCGAGACAGTGCTGCTGCCCCAGGAACGCTCTCGTACCTGACGATCATGTCCTGCATGTGGCAATGGTATTATCAATCCAACCCCTCCGAATTGGCGATTTCAAGGCGTCATGAATTTTTAAATTTCTCCTCGAAAAGGAAGACTCTCCTAATATGACGCTACGGATTACTTACAAATTTGAAGTAGGGGTTGGGAAGATGCGAAATGTTTTGGTTGTGACTCGAAAGACGGTGTGGGCATGATCGGCCGCTTCAATCAAGCAAATTCGCAAGTTGCAAATGAAGTATTAGGACATGAGGAACTCGAAGAGAGTCAGGCCTTAGAGTCTGTCCTGACCGAAAGTGACGCACTCGGGGGCCCAGTTGAAACAGAAAATATTACCTTTCAAGGTGAAGTGGAACTTAGTCCTCTCCACTACTCGCTGGGTTTCTTGCTACTGTACGAGGCGGGGGATCCCGCGAAGGGCCTTTTGGAGATCATTCAAATCCTTGTTGAGAATGGTGCTGATGTGAGTGCAAAGTTGTTGTCAACTCATTGGATACCTCAAAAAAGGGATACGCTGTGCGAGTTTGAACCGTACCGCCTAGAGGCGCAATCCCCATTACATTATCTTCCTTTTCGAAACAGTCTTCATAGGAACCCATTCGATGATGCCAAAAGTTCGCCACTACGCTGAGTCATCAAGTTTCTGCTCAGCCATGGGACTGATCCAAACGCTATTGACAGCAATGGAAACAGCGTCCTAGAGCGCACACTCCCTATCTGTCCTTATGACATTGTCGAGATGATGCTGGAGAAGGGTGCAAGGATTACTCCCAATAGTCTGTCCAAATCGGGGGCTCCAAAGTGCACACCCGCATGTCGTGTTGAGCGTGACGGGACAAAATGCCTGTTCTCGCACAAATAATATTACATGAGCATCGATGGAGAAGACCTGAGTGCTACACTGATGAAGCGCGAAAGATTGCACGGCCTTACAATCCTCATTGGGGAGGTAGGGGAGGAAGAGCGTAGGCGACAGGGTGCGGATGAAGGGGCGGAAGTGCCCTGAATATCTGATGAAGAAGAAGCTTCAAGTAAAGCCGTCCCAACATATTTTAAGGGGAATTCTGGTCACGGTGCCATTTCAGATCAAAAACCTGGTGTATATGGCCCATACCTTAGCTATTTAAGAGGGAGCTCAAACTGTCCCTTTCTCGTTATTTGTACTTATGAGCTTCATTTGCTTCTATTTTCATTTACTCGGCTCCGAACATCTTAGTGACACATAGGCTAAATACATATCTCGAAGATCAGAAGTTCAGGAGATTATGTGGAGAGGATTTCCCTGTCATAAATTTGTATAATATTGGAAAAGGCAAGAGTCTACCCAATCAAGATTCATCAGGTATCGCTAAGGGGAGGAATAATCAGCGAACGTGGACGTGCGGTAGACCTATCAAGGGGGATGGTAGGGCTTTGCTCTTTTACCAGTATAAAAAGGCAGTAATAACAATTAAAGATGACTTAACATTAAGTCTCATCAAGAGGCCAAAATAAATAAATGTTCTAGGGATTGTCTTGGATAGAGACCATCCAAAAATCGAGGTTATCTCAAGCAAACGAGATGATCTTTAGCGAAGCCAATTCTAATAGCGCCACTAAGAGACGGTTCATTGCACTATTTGGTTTATACACACCACTTTGTTTCTACACAATATTTGGTTCGTACACTCCACCTGTTCGCTAGGGCCCTGTAATAGAGTATCGAGGAGATCATCTGATCTCTGTCAGGTAGATTTTAGGGTGGGAAATCTTCGGTGGTAGACAAAACGAGGCGCTACTATAATGCTGGTTTATAGATCTTTGGGTCGGGACAATCATCTCATAAAATAACGACTAAACCCGCTGGATTCGGCGACTATGGCCCCTGAACATAGTACTTAGCTGAAAGAAAGCAGGTCTGGGCTTGGGTGACTGTTCCGGAGTAGAATACTTAAATCCCGGCTCTTGGTTACCTGCCTCTACTCCCCTCGACGCTTTTCAATAAGTTATCATTTTCAGAGCCCCTTTCGTCATTCGCCTTCAGCACCTCCTCCGAATTTCCTCTTTTAGCATTAACCTCCGCATTATTCCTTCTCATCTCATCATCCTCCATTCTTACTAAATTATCCTTTTCCGTCTTTCCCTCCACCGTGATGTCATTCACAAGACTTTCAAGATCCAAAAAGTCAAATGCGGGCAATAGCCTCCACAGATCATGCCTCCATGCCTCTTCTAACACAAAAATCAAAAGAAAGAGATTGAGGGCCAGACAACACAGTATGCACACCTCATTGCCAATCTGAAGGGCCGGCAGTTGTGCACTGATAGCCGCTGGAGCAGACGACTGTGCGAGTACGAGCTGGGAGGCTGAGAACGCGACGAGCAGGTCGTCGATCATAGCCGTGAACGACTCTTCCACCGAGCGGAGGGTGAGCTCTTCTTCATCATCAGGGACAGAGGATTTATGATGCGTATCACGATGTGCACGCATGGCAGCTGCATTTTGCAGGAGAGCGTTTGCCAAGGTTGATTCGTACAAAGAAGGTGTCATGCGTGACAACAGATTCAGGGACCACATCACGTCAGACGTTAAACGGCCTGCGGGGTCGATATTCACGCCGGGGCCTTTTTGGGCAATTGGCTTCACGTGGATGGAATGGTCTGTGTTGTTGACAAAGACTTTGAATGTGGTGGGCTCGAAGGTTACCGTGCATTGGGTTTGGTTGAAGATGGCGTAAGGCTCACCTGCTGCGATGGCAATCATGTTCTTGTCTGCGGCTTTTTGGTTGACAACTGCAGACCAGGCTAGCACCGATGGATGGACCCGATTTCCCCAATCAGTAGTCCAGTAAAGCTCTGGGTGGTCCGGTGGAGAATTGGGTAGAGAGCCGTGCACTACCCAAAGATTCAAACCATCATAGTCATGAAATTGTGGCTTCGCACTCAGAGCATAGTCGGAAGATGTATTCTTTGTACACTTGACAGTTGAATGATAGCCGACTTCCGTATAGGAATAGACAGGAATGTCGACGTGCTTAAGGGCAATCTTAGGTGCAACCAGTCCAGGGGAGGATCCAACGCCGTACGATGGGCCGTGATAAGACCAGCCAAGACTGTCGATTTTTGAATGGTTTCTAATATTGCCAGTCATCGTTGTCGCTGTGCTCGCAGAGCCCAGGATTGAGCCTTGCAAGGACGGAATTGGACATGAACCAACTCTAGTCGTGGCCGAAGTTACGTTGAGGCAGATTTCGGTATTAAATCGAACCCTGAGCTCACCTAAAAGCGAGTAGAATTCCGAGTCCCAGACGGCTCTGCTGTCTGCTGTGAATTTCGGAACATGAATGGTCCCTGCTTTGCTCATTGGCTTGATGATTGGCGTCATAGAACCCGCCCACAGAGCTCCAGGAACTTGCCCAGCAATGAATACCGCGATCCAAGTTATAATTCCGCGAGGCGTGAGGGAAAATTCCGCTTTGAGAGTGGCCAACATCGCCCAGGATTTCAGCTGCTTTAGCTCTATAGCGTTTTCTCGCAGCCATATCCTCTTTCTGAAAATAAAGAGCCTTGTTGCCGTATAGATGACCAGGGACCCGAGAACAGAAGATAGAAAATGGATGACTATAGAAGTCGTCGATCGGTCTGACATAACAGCTCTCATGAAGTTGCCCGTGTTTCTGTAGCCCTGCAGGGCAAAGAGGATCACGGACACGAGGCTCGTCGAGAATGCCACGACGAATAGCCGCAACCGGGCGCCTTTGGGGCTCATGACGAAAACGATAGTTTATGGCGATTGGTAAACTAGATGTAACGACCTTTAATAAGAGAATGCTTGGTGTGGAGTGAGCGAGGATACACTGATATTTGATGTCTGCTGCTTGCGACGGCTGCCTAAACTTTAAGCAAGGATGCTCAAAGCAATGGAAGAGAACACAAGGCTCGGCAATTTTTAGCTCAAAAAAGGTGTTTCAAGTCCATGGATAAATTCATTATGCACCTGTAAGAAGGAAGGACCCGAAACGTGCTGTAAAGGAACAGTTGAGGAACGCTTCTATACTATTCCTAATTTTAGAATAATGCAACGCGGGGGACGGTGGGGAGATCTTCGGTGGTGGACAAAGCGAGGCGCTACGAGTACTGTAATTAATGCTGGTTTGTGGATCTTTGGGTCGGGACAATCGTTGTATAAAATAGCGACCAAAAAGAATCATGTTGGCAGAACTTACGAGAATTTCAGAGCTTTCTTTATCTCTCTTGTCTTAGATGCGCTCGAATTTGCGGCTACTGGAATCAACGAGGCTGAAGCTGATACCATGGACGCCATGGTGGTTGAGCTGCGACTGTTTGGCTTTTTGCGCTTGATGTCAATGAGGGTGATGCTGAGGGATTTCTTGACGTAGAGACTGCCTTGGAGGAACAGATAATGACCTTGAGATTGATGACAAGACTGTGGTGAGGTTGAGACACAGGTCTGGATGACACTTTTGTTATTGAAGATATCAAATCGGGATCCATCGTGAGAGTGAAAGCGAAGATGAAGTAATAAGTCTCCCAGTATTGCTTATAGTGTTGAAGTAAATTGGAAATTCTGGGAGTCTCGTTCTGCTGTTGCATTCCAACAGGATTTGGAGGAGCAAAGGTGAAGCGCTCAGACGCGGATGGGTTGCTAGAGTGACCAATCGAAATGCTTTAAGTTTGAGCTGCAAAAAGTGACTTGGCATGCAATAGGGCTTTGTTCGTAGAAAAAATTGTGGACATAATGTTTATGAGATGGATGACGAGTTGCAAACGTGAAAAGTTTCACGCTTCACGCTTCATGAATTTTGATATTTTTGGTTTTCTGCTGGATGCTTGTGCTGATGTTGCAAGTCACTTCCCTCTATAGCGTCCCATTTGGTTGAAAGAAGGCGACAGAGATTATCCTTTGTATACTAAAATGAAACCGATACTTCCAAAAGCAAGAAATATTTTTATGTCCCAACCAGATCTCAAATGATCTCAACTCGATAGCCAACGTGACTGCGGACAGAAATGTCATGGAGCCCTGCAAATTCTCGATGCCTATCATCGAAACCCGTATTCATGCCGAAAAATGCTACAGGCAAGTTTGGCCTTCCCGAACTACTCTCATAACCTGCACCTTTAGGCCGTTGATTCCGCCACATTGTAGTCCGCGCGGTACGTTTCGGACTTGAGATCCTTCCTCTTGAGTGGCACTACCTTGTAATAATTCTGCAGAGCTATGACAACATCTTCAGTCAAACCTACTGGGGATTGCTCGTTGGATGATTCAGAGTTATCGTTGAACTTCGACTCGGATTCGAATGCGCATTTGTCAATGACCAGCTTCTTGAGCTTGCTGTCATCCTTCAGTTCTTCGTAGACGTGGGCGGCAAAGTCCTTAAAAGTCTTTAAAAGTCTTCGTATTAGCGTTTACGTAGAGCTCATCATAAATGTAGTCCTTAGCTCTGTTTTGAAGTTTCGAAATGAGGCATTGCTGCACCAGACGCCTTAACTTTGCCACTATCGCTCTTGAAGGCAAACTCCTGAGTGTAGATCCAGGGCGGCATTAGGCCAAATATTTCAGCCTCAACGTTGCTCATTGTCATCTTTTGAGTCTGGCCTTCAACGAAGTTGGATTTGAAGGCTGCGTCGAAGAGTGGAGAGTAATAGCAGAGGAAGCTCTTGAGAACGGTGAAATCAACGTCATTCCTAACGCGAATAGTGACAGATGAACTTGCTTGACTTTTTGATAGTATTAATATCGATTCAAAATCAAAGTTGAGCAACGGATAAGGTCTTCTTCGGCTTACCCAAAAGTTGGCTTTGGTCCTTTCTGTTCCTTTCCCTTCGCAGAATAGCTAGCCATGGTGAATAATTAGACCTGCTTTGCTTTCGATATTGCAAAGCGTTGGCTTCGATAATTTCTGACAGCTTATTGTCTTGGTTGAAGTTGGTGCGGTTGATGCTTTGAGGTTTAGGTAGGCTGAGTCCAAGGGCTTAAATAGATAGCTCTTGGCATTGGCGAATGTGAAGCGAGATCAACTGAATTGGGAAAGAAAGGACTCAATGCTGTCACTTTTGAATATGGCACTAAGAAATGTGGTAGTCTTTTGACCGCGAATGCTAAGATCAATTGCAATATGATAATCTCATTTTCCTATCCCCCGTAAAATTCCCCACGAAAATAGACTAATTGCCAGTCCGACTTCGTGTTCCATGCCTTCCATGCATTCTACCTGAGATACTCAAGATTCTGGAATATTTATCCACCTACCCTCAAATGCCTCCCGTGCTTCTACGTCGCTTCTTAGGAGTATCTTCCTCACTTTCGTCGTCAGAATTCAAGGTGAGGTTGATCGGCTCGCTCACCGTCTTCTTCTTTGGGCCCAGATTAACCTTCTTCCGCTTTCCTAACGCAGTGTCGAGTGATTCGAGGTCACTAGTGCTCTCGACCTCGACCTCCTTGATGTAGGCTCGCATATTCGTATTCGTAGAGGCGGCACGACGAGCGTAAGTTGATTTCGGAATGGGAGTAAAAGCTGACTTCTTCTGGGCGGAAACCAGGAAGATCTCATTGGAACCATCATCGGACTCGATACTGCCGTCGGAAGAGTCACCGGTCGAGGGTGGAATATAGAAGTTGCGATTAGAGAAGAGTCGACCGGCACCGCCAACTTCGGTACGACGGGTACGGGTAGGAGGAGCCTTAGGACACCGACGAGCTGCAAAAGAGTCAGGAAGGTGTGAGGGTGAAGTCGTCACTGCCTTTATTGTATGTCTTACCTGTGCTCTCTCCACCTAGAGGGAACTTACGACCAGCAACACCAACCATCCTCGCATGGTGCTGGGTCAGAAGCGACTTCAGCTTAGCGCCGTCAATCTTGTTGGTAGAAGAGGCTAAGATGACCTTAAAGGTATCCTCCTGACTGCGCAAGAACACCTCAATTGACTTGAGGTCCATTGTGTTTGAAGTCGAGGGGTTGTGGAGTGATGAATTGTTGTCGAGGGAAGTTATTGGCGACGATGAAAGATGGTGGTGCCAGCAAAAGTTGCTGTTGTTTCAGAGTGTTTCTGGAGCTTGAAGACATGGGGAGATAGTCTGGATTGGCAAGTATGGCGCCAAATGAGAAGGACAGGGATGACGATAAATCGGGAGTGGAAGGAACACGACCTTTCTGGTGTTTGCCACTATATGACTATCTGTGACATCAAAGAAATTATGAATTGATCAAGCTGGCCAGTTGAAACCCCCCACCCATGTTACCTTTTGATGAGGTTGAAGATATTTTGAAGTGATTGAGTTTTCATGAAAAGAAAAACCCCCCTCCCTTAGCCCTCTCATCTCAATATGAATATTTATGGTGCTAAAACTATCAAGGCCTGACATGAAGCATCTCCGCCTGCTGTGATGAAGGGGCCGCCAAATTCCAGTTGCATTTCCCTCCTTTTCCTTATCACGAATATGTGAGGCCTCAAAGATATTTTGAGACAATTAAAGGCAGTGAGAGATATCTGCACAAAATGTGACCAAGACATAGCAGAGCAGGAGGTGATATAAGGCAGTTCCTGCTTCTGAATTGGCGAAGTTAATCACTTTACATACATTACAGCCCCAAAGGTACTTTGAAGTGAGCGAATGCAGTGGAAAATATTCCTGCCTACTTTGATCAGGCTGGAAGTGGAAAACTTTCTAAGTGATGAAAGTGAAGGCACTCCAATTCTTGAATGTGAGATAATTCTAGCTCCACGAATATCTCGGGTTTGAAGATATTGCGGCTTCATTGATATCATGTGCGCACATAGCTGGAAGAGATCATGAGATAGTTTTAAGGTCTTCGTGATCAGGGTGAGCGCGAATTACGAAGTCTCGATTCCTGAAGACTCCATCTAACAATCTCACATCATAGATGAAGATTAGAATGTTGTACACATCTTATGCTGCAGAAAGATTTTGGTAGCATAAGATCTCAGCCCAAGAACGGGGTCATTGCTTCAATACTTGCTTGTAAACTTTAATTGCGCATGGTCGAGTCGACATGGCAGTGCTCTTCCAATGTAAGTCTGAATGAGAATTCGACGGATGCAAAACGCCTGAATACTGGACAGACGACTCAACTAAAGTGCTTGAGTTGATTGCAGCTTCAAATTTTCCTCTCTTCATGGACTTAAATGCGACCTCAACGGTGTTGCCTAAGACCCTCTCTCTGCTATCTAGTTCTATCATAAGAGGGGTACAGAGGAGTCCTCACCTGACAATGAGCACAATCATAGCGAGGAAAACACAGCTCAACAAAATCCCATGTATCTCTCTAACCGGGTGATTGGCATTTTGCCTTTACACCCCAGAAGGCTTGAGCAACAGTACGCACGATTCGCGGACTTTCTTATACTGCTCAACTAGCACTAGCGCTTCTCCGCCGGTTTAAATCACAAAACGGTAAACACGCACAACCCTACCAATGTGCAACGCGACCGGGTTTATTAATTAAAATAAGACTTCTTAGCTCAACAAGTTGAAGGCGCAGTGGCCATATATCGCTCAAACATGCTGAAACTTGCCAGTCGCTTGAGGATGACAATTACCGAATAGTTTATACTAAGATAGATCGTTCAACCATGTCTAGAGTGACCCAGAGTAGTAAGGGCTTCCAGATTTCTCTGGGTAGTATCGTGAATTGGAAAAAGGAGTTTTGTGGGTGATTCCTCAAATTTTTTTCTTTTTTCTTTTCTTTTTCACAGTTATTGGTTATTTTTGCAATGTGGTAGCTCACCTTCTTTTTTGGCTGAGCGAAGGTACTCTAGTCTCGCCTAGCAGGTTCCTCGTGGCCAAGACTCAAAACTGAGCGGTAGAGGGAAAGAGCGGTAGAACCGATGAGCCGGTAGTGAAGGCAAGAAATTGCTCCTTGGAAATTGACACTTCAACTGCGACATGACACCAACAGTGGGCAACAAAGCAACCCGTTCGAAGCAAGGAAGCAGCATCACAGCAAACACTTTTCCACAACCTGATATGGAAGAGCTGGCTTTTTCAGAAGTTTTGGCCACCGACTTACAAGTTAGGGTACGCAGGTAGCTTGTGCACGAATTCTAGTACTCTCCTCACCAGATCATCCACGACATTAGCAGGATTTCCGGACAAGTTGTGTGTCGCGCCAAGTACCACGCCTGAAGACTCCTCGTCCACTCCTCCCTTTCCTCTCTTCACGACCTCTGTCCACCTTGTGATCAATCCGGCCTTGTCAATACTCTTGGGCATGTACTCGTCGTTTCCTGAGAACAAGATACACAATGGCGATCGCGCCGGTAATTCGCCAAAGCTCTTCATCAGCTGCTCGTAACTCAAGTCGGAGCTGAAGTAATCGTCATCCCCATCATGGTTCGGACTTGCGAGAGATATCCATCGTTTAGCCGTCACTGGACATGGGAAGAATTTCTTCGTTTCTTTCGTTGGGAGGATCTCGTCGCCGTTACCAGCATCGATCATTGCCTGCGCAGCTTTACAACTACCCTCGTACACCTCTGGCTTCATGGACATAACAATGGCTTCTCGATCGCTGGCTGGTGCTTGGATCATGCCTCCATCAATTGGCGCTCGGGTCTCATGGCCGGGTCCAGTGAGGTATTCCATCACATCCTGACAGCCGGTTGAGTGGCCCATGAGGACTACTTTTCCCTTCTTGATACCTCGAAAGTAGGTTACGCACTTGGAAAGTTCCTTTACGTCTCGTTGGAGAGAGGAGGTACCCCAACCGGTGTACGAGGAGGACAGATGGACTTGGGCTATCGACCAGGTACCGTTGAGAGCGAATGCCTCGGCGACGGATGCGACATAAGGGACAGTCATTAAGCCATCGAAGAGACCGCCGATGAAGATGACGAGATTTTGGGGTTCGGATGTGGTTGGCCTGGGAGTGTGTTCGAATGCCGTGAGGCGTGGGGTCTAATGTTGTCAATTGAAGAAATTCAAGCACAGAATTGAACTTACGTATGAATGCACTACACCTCTCCTCGGTCCGCTCATTCTGGAGATGCCTGCTGTTCACCTGCCCTAAAATTTCAAAATGAAATTGAAGAATGGGAACGACTGAATAAAGAACTCAACCAGACTCTATGATGTCAATTCTCAGATGAGATAAAAGATGATGTGAGATGATGAGAATCTCAGAATTCCAATCGAGTGAAAACCCCTTCAGCTCAATAGTGGGCCGATGAATTTCACAAAACTCTCTCAAGCTGTGACCAAGTTCGTAGAGATAGATGCAGCTTCCTGGATCTTGGAATCAACCAAGGAACCCTTTTATAAATCCTGGCAAACTTTCAACAGTCTCGTACACCTACTTCTCGCCGGTACAATTAGGAAGGACGTTGTCCGCATCAAACTTTTCCCGGCCCCGAGGCACTACACGTGACCTCAAAATTTCCGCGGTACCTAACTTGAACTTCAATACCTCACATCGCTCACCCCTACAATATCTACAACCACCAACGAAGCCGACACAATGGCACCGCACACGAGCACCTCGTCTCTCCTCACACCTCTCCTACAATCCTTCCGCTCACTCTCCCTCTCTTCAACCTCGACCTCCCTCCTCAAGTCCACCCAAATTGCCTCCCGCACCTTCTCCACAACGAGCGCAATGCTAGCGAAGAAAAAAGGCAAGCCCAAAGGCGACCAACGCGTTACAATGATCAGATATCATATGATGCACCCGAAGACACCGAGGCCTTTACGGTTCTCGAGAATGAGAGCTCTGAGACATTGGACGATTCATCGGGCTTGGATGTTGGCGCGGAGGAAGAAGGAGGAGGCGAGGGTAGGGGAGTTGGAGAGGTAAGTTTGCCTTCTTCTTATTGCAATTATAACGTTGCAGTTGCTGCGATTGACAGATTGGATGAGGAGAGCTTTTGTGCTAATAAACTTTGGTATAGGATGTACCGAAGCATGCACAACGCCTGTGAGGAGCTCCGGTTGATGGACCCACCTGGAACCAAGGATGCAGGGAGGCTGTACCGAGTTGCGATGGAGAAGAAGGGGATTTACGGGCATGGAGGTGTGCCGATTGAGTATGCAAGGCTGCAGGTGCAGACGCCGGGACGAGAGGTGTGGAATCATGGTTGGACGAGGTAGAAGGAGACTCTGCGGAGAGGTGCGTAAGGAATGGAGATCGGTGGTCGGCAATGGGTACGGAACAAGGAAGGAATACGAAAAATACGAGTTGATTTGAGGGAGCTGTACAACATTGCCGAAAATATGGTGGAGGATACGACTTCACAAGGACCGAAGACCTGTGCGAATACACGGAGCAATCAGGACGCAAAGAACACGTTCACACGTTCACACGCTTGCATTTCTGTATGTTATGTACAATATTGGCCCATTCGTTGACCACGCTTCAATCGCAAGCAATGCATTAGATCCATCAATCTCAACCCGAGATGAAATCAAATTGCCTCTCAATTCGATTCTCTTCATCATGGCCGTCTGCAAACTGGGTATGTGAAGAGAAACAGACAAGGAAATGGAAGGAATGTGGGACCATGTGTCGTGATCATTAGAAATGCTCTATCAATCGTGTCGCCCCAGACCAAGTTTTGCACAGTAAATTCGCGGAATGCCGCCGATCGAGGAACTTTTGATGTGCAGGTACAAAGAAAGAGATGAGGAAAGAAGTCGAGGATGCTGGAAGAGAGCCGACGTGTGAAGAGAGGCTGTATTTCGTCGTCCATGGATTAGAAAGCGTACTGTTCGAAATGTGTTGCTTGTTGCCGCTAGTCCTTCGTGTGTTGTGCATCCATCCATGTCATTCTGGAAGTCCAATTCCGTCCGCCAACTCCAACACCGATTGCTCATAGAATAACACAGCATCCACCGCCCTCCCCTTTCTCGAAGGTAAGAAGTGCAGCTCTTGTTGCGGCCTCGAAGACATCGTCAACTCCTTCGCCAGTTAGGGATGAACACTCCAGATATTTCCGAGCTCCGATATTGTGTGCGATCTCCGTTGCTTCTCGGTTGGTGACGAAGTGTTGTGATTTCTTCCGCATCTCCTCTTGGGCAACTGGGTCTTCTCGGAGATCCTTCTTCAGACCAACGAGAATAATTGGGACACCGGGACATCGCTCATTTGCTTCCTCAACCCACTTCCGAAATTCGTTAGCATGTACCTATTCAATTGGCTGGGATTGTAACCTACCTTATGCGTAACGTTATCCAGGGAATCTGGGGTATCAATCGAGAATCCAATCAGAATTACATGTGCTTTTGAGTATGCCAGAGGCCGTAAACGTTCGTAGTCTTCCTGTCCAGCAGTATCCCATAATGCCAACTGTACACTCTTGCCATCTACTCTGCAGTCGGTCACGTAGTTCTCGAAGACGGTTGGGACCTGTGGTCATTAGAAGCCTGCTGGCAGATAGGACGTAGAGATTTTGAATTTACATAGTGCTATAAAATTGTTAGTAGTCTGCAAACCAGACTCCGATAGGAGAAAGACTTACTGTTGGGAAATAGCCCAGCGTGAACACACTGAGCAGAGAAGTCTTTCCGCAAGCACCATCCCCAATGATCACCAGTTTTCTGGAAACATATTAGTCTCTATTCCTCCAAATGTCTGGCGTATTGCTGCAGAAAATCCTGGCTCATCGAAAGGTTCAATTTACTTCCATCCGCACCGCCCAGCTTCTCCATCTTCGTTGCAGAGTTGATCCATTCTTCAACATCTTTTCCTCCAATAGCAGATACGCCAACTTCTCGCAGACAACTTGGAACGAACACCCTTCACGTACCTTCTCATAACATTTTGTGCTTGTTGTTGGGCCATGGTCGATAATTGGATCGGACGAGACTCTGGGACAGAGAAGGATCGGAGGAAAAGATCTTTCGTATGTCCTGTACCAGTAAAGGCAAGGAAGTGCGAGGAAATAATCGATATTGGTTTCCTGAGGAGCGTCGACTCGCGGAGGCGGGAAAAGTGAAGGTCGTCGATACGAGCCTGGCCGATTGCAGGCAAACGCTCGGATAAGCCGCTGATGTGATGTTGAGGTGATGTACGAGAGAAACGCGCACCGATGCTGGTCAACAATGAGACGCGAAGGGAAGGGGTATTTATTTGGATTCCCCAGGTACAGGTGCAAGAATCTCCCTTTTCTTGTCGCAGGTTAAGTGCGAGGGCAGGATATTCTTGGGAGTGACGCCGCGCTGGGCAAGCTAAACTGGGCTGAGTCGATGCTCCGTGCACGCTGGAGCTGCTAATTGAGGACTGGCGCGAGATGACCTACGCGAAGATCTGTGACAAAGTTTAAGAGCGCGGTGCCTGTCACTGGATGCGGCTCGTATTGCCGGAGAAGAGGAGACAATATTGTATTTATATCAAGAGAGAATATTATTTGCAGTGAAGGTTTGTTGCTCATAGTGAGTAAGTCCTCATTAATCGTCTGCATTAAAATAGTGAAACTGCTGTGCTTGCGTGTGCTGGGCTGCTCAATGTTCCGTCAATCCCAAAAGTAATCGGGGAAGAATCAACGAGGCTCTGCCTAAGGCACTCAGCAGCCACTTCTTGAAATCGACTTCAACCCAAAGGATACAACGCAGTACCATCCTCACCCAACCCCGGACGCTTGGCTTTTCTCGACCCTACAAACCCGCATCGACTCAAATACCATAATCAACGCCTCCCTAAACGCTCTCGAGACCACGACGAGCCCAAGCACGATAGTTCCCTTGTAAAACTGAGCCGGGAGAAGCAGACACCTTGGTGGGGCAATACCTTCCATCTCCAGTCCTCCTTCCGTGTGAGTCTCCGGAACCGCCTCAATTCTCCCATATGAGACTTGGATCAGCAAAGGACCTGTTCAGTGGCTAATCTCTTCCCTGGGAGCAGGTGCCGTCCTTCCATGACCTAGAGAACCAACTACCGCTGATCGGAATGCCCGCAAACCAACGGCAACAAACGTCCCAATCACCAGCATCACCGACTGCCCAGGCCACCGCGAAGTACACGAATAAGGATGGTTCGAAGTTCATAACTGTGCCAAAAGTTTCGACCATCATAGATTCGTCTGAGACGTCTCCAGCCATGACTCAACCAGCAACCAAGGCCAACGGCCAAATTCCTACCCCTCCAACGACGACCAACGGTGCAGCACCTGCTGTGAACAAGAAGAAACAAAAGCGAAGAGAAAAGCAGGCTGCGAAAGCTGCAGCGGCCGCAAGCTCTCAGTCAAACGGCGCGCAATCTTCATCCATTAGTCAGAGGCAAGTGGATGAAGTGACCGCCCGTTTTCAAGAGCATGACTTGGATGACCACTACGGTGAACATGGCCAATTCGACCCTGCTGACGGAGAACCTTATTACAGTGACGAAGACGGTGATGGGTATTCTGGCTCGTACGGGCAAAATGGCTCCCCTGCGAACGGTTACGCGAACCCTCCACCGAATCCCTCCGGGAAGAAATCCAAAAAGAAAAAGAAGTCCAAGAATGCAGAACCGCAAATTCCCAACCGAAACCACCTTGCAAATGGCCTTTCACATAATCACGTATCGCTCCCACTTCCTCCATTAGCTTCTACCAATATGCCTCGAGGCCCTGGTATCTCGAGGGAAAAGATATGGAATACTTCCTCCCAAGAAGAACGGGAACGAATAAAGGAATTTTGGCTCTCACTCGGCGAGGATGAGCGCAAGTCGCTGGTCAAAGTCGAGAAGGATGCAGTGTTAAAGAAGATGAAGGAACAACAAAAGCATTCGTGCAGCTGTACAGTATGCGGACGTAAACGCACCGCCATTGAAGAAGAGCTGGAAGTGCTTTACGATGCGTATTACGAAGAGCTTGAGCAATATGCGAACCATCAGGGAGACGGCCGACCACCTCCCATGATGCCACCACCACGTCGATTTGGAGTTGCAGGAGGACTTCAACCACCAAATCGCTTGCCACCTGCATTCAGTGGCCATCCATCAAGAGGCAGGATAGTAGAGCAGCTTGGTGACGATGAGGACGACGAAGGCGACGAGGAATACAGTGAAGACGACGGAGAGGAGGATGACTACAGTGACGAGGAGCCGGAGGAAATACCACGAAGTCATGCCACGGACTTCTTTAATTTCGGCAATAGTCTCACAGTTCAAGGTGGAATTTTGACAGTTGCAGACGATTTGCTGAAGAATGACGGAAAGAAGTTTATCGAGATGATGGAACAACTTGCTGAACGTCGAATGGCTCGTGAAGAAGATGCTCGGGAACAGTTCTCAAATCCGAACTACGGTCATCCTCCAAACGGCTCCATGCACCCCCATTCCCATTCACATAATCACCCACCTCCGCCGGACGACGAGGAATATGACGATGAGGATGAGGATGAGGACGAGTATGATAGCCAGGATGAGGACTACGATGAAGAGGAGATGGTATGTGGTGGGCCGTGCTCTTGTGAAGCATGTTCTAATATTCAGCAGGACTCGATGACTGAAGAACAGCGAATGGAGGAAGGACGACGAATGTTCCAGATATTTGCTGCTCGGATGTTTGAGCAACGAGTTCTACAAGCCTATCGAGAGAAAGTGGCCAATGAGCGTCAGATGAAGCTTCTTGAAGAACTGCAAGAAGAAGAGAAAGAGGATGCACAGAAAAAGGCGAAGAAAGCCAAGGACGCTCAGAAGAAGAAAGAAAAGCTAGCTCAGAAGAAGCAGGCTCTCGCCGAGGAGAAGGCAAAGCAAGAAGCTGAGAAAGCCGCCAAGGAAGCTGAACTTCGTCAAGCTGAAGAGAAGAAAGCTGAAGAACAACGCTTACGTGCGGAGGAGAAGCGAAAGAAAAAAGAGGCTCTCAAGAAGGCTGAGGAAGAAGAGCGAGCACGGAAGGAAGCCGAAAAGCAACGTCGATTGCAAGAACAACGAGAACGACAAGCTGAGGTGGAGCGCAAGGCCCGTGAGGCAAAGGAAAAGGAGAGAAAAGAGAAAGAGGAACTACGGCAAAAGGAGCGAGAGGCTAAGGAAGCCAAGGAACGTGAAGCCAAGGAGCGGAGAGAGAAACAAGAGAAGGAAAAGCGAGAAAAGGATGCAAAGGTGAAGGCTGAAAAGGAAGCTAAGGAGAAGCAAAAGCGCGAGGAATTGGCAGCTCAAGCCGCCCTTGCTGCAGCTCTGAAGCGGCCACCAGTGCCTTTACCAGCAAATTTGCAACCTCATCCCATTGCTTCACCGCATATTCCTGTTGCTACTCCTGCTATTGCAAAGGCACCGACACCAATCAAGCTCCGTACGTCCTCACAACAGGACTCAAATTCTTCAGTACCTCAAACTCCACAGACTGGGAGCTTGAGCCAGAATGTTTCTCCTGTTCCGACAACACCTTTGCAAGGTAGTCCTGGACCTATTGGACCTCCTGGTAAGAACCAAAACCAAAATCCATTCTTACACCAGCCACAACCAACTTCGCCGATTCATAATGCTCTGAAGAGCCCTCCCGGAATGCCGCAACCGCAAAATTTCGGAGGCATGGGACCTATGGGTATGGGCTTTCAACCTGGTATGCCAATGATGGCTCCAGGCTTTGGTGGACGCATGCAGCACGACCCAATGTTTCCTCATCAGCCAATGGGCGGACAATTCAGACCTATGGGTGTTCCAAATGGCATGCCAATGCATCCTGGACTTATGCACCAGATGCCACAGGGCAGAGGCTTTCCAATGCCACATGTGCCTCCTGGATTCTCACAGCCAATGCCGAATCTTGGAGGAATTGGACAACCATTCGGTGCCCAGAAGGAAGGACCGCCATCGCAATCTCATTCGAGACAGCAGTCTGCCTCTTTTGACAAGCCGTTCGACGCCGCAGGAAATGCTCCAGCCCAGCCTATTGCACGACCAGCCCCAATTGGCCGTCCATCCAGTGTTGTCCATGACCAACGCCACGGCGGCTCAGGTCACAATGATATGGACGACTTGAGCGACCATCTTGGTAGCAGTGCTTTGTTGGATGATTCTGATGAGCCGCTCAACTCAGGAGCCGGTACAAGACGCTCAAGCGCTGCACCTGGTACCCTCAATCGCCAAGGATTCCCTCCGCCATTTGGTATGGAACCTTCCGCTTTCGCGAGTCCAATTGGTGGCTTCAATACGTGGGGTGCTCCACCAAATCCTTTTGTCACGTCTTCACTGCCAGGTTCGAACTACATGGGAGGCTGGGGCCAAGCTCCAAGCTCTTTTGGCGCTGGTCCGGCCATCGGTCGTCCAACTCAACCTCGTTCACTTGCTGTCCGTCTGATGATTTGCCGCGCCTGCAAGGCCTTGGAGGGCTCTACGCCTGACGGCTACTACGATATCAATGCCGTCAAGGAGCAGATTGAGGTCCTCAACCCGCCAGGAGAACACCCTGTCTCCGAGAAGGAGCTCCTCGACATTTGCGAGACAGAAGGTAATGCCAGTAACGGCGGTGGTGCGTTTGATATCCGGCAAGAAGCCAACGGCCACTGCTTCATCCGCCATGAACCTGACACGCCAACCTCTGGCAGACCCATCGGCGCACCCGGCGAGAACATCATCGGAAGCCCAATCGTCGGCGGCGGAGGACTTGCTCGCTTTGGCGGCCCGCCAGGCTTCTAATTTTGCAGAGCTTCTTATCACACCTTTAAATACTTGCTTCCGAGAGAATCCTCTTCCTTGTATCACATTGCATGGCACGACTGGCGTCCTTGCTTCAGCCTCGTGGCTTTGCTTTTCTGGGTCCGCGCCTCGCTTGTTCTGCGGCTCTGGCTTTTGATGGGAGATTCTGGGGCGGAGTGTCTGTGAGAGCTGGTTCTAGTTATTTGAGAGTGGATACTAGGCTGCTACAGTGCACGTCCGTGCGTAGTGTATGAGTTTTACTCAGTAGATGGCTTGATGCTCCGGTAAGGGAGTGAATATTATTCAAGCTTATTGACATCATCTTGATTTGATGGGAGTGCTTTGAGTTATGTGAGCAGGTGACTTTGTCTGCGTGACTTTGAAGCTCCCTGCTATATCTCAAAAATCGTATGCGTGACCAAATGGCAGCACTTATAAAAAAGGTCGTACCTGCTGAGAGTGAAGTCTGAGCCAAGTTATGAAAAGGCACCTAGGTAGCAGAATACGTCGAACTTGCCAACCGAACTTTTGTGAGAGCTAATGAAGCCCCAATTCACATATGAGCTGCATGTCGCTGCAGCAAGATCTCGAGCAACATGGTTTTGCATCACTTGCTACTACGTGCGGCAGCTGCCGGTTTACTGTGCCAATCTCGAATACTTTCCTGGCCTGTACAGTTGACCAGAGTCCTTTTTTGCGTGTCACTGAGAGTTTGTTGAGAGCGGGAGGGTCTCTTCTAGGTCGTCGTGAGTTTTCTTGCTGTCACTGATCGTTTGATCCTCGAGTTAGGTTCTACTGCGACGCTTAACACCGTCACTTGCACACCAGTCTTTGTATGTTAGTCAGTAACCAGGCAGTTGAGACTCCGGGGTTGCTTACGTGCGAATCGGAGACTGGGCACCAGCGATTCGAGGCGTTACGAATCCAGTCGTTTGCTTCTCCTTGGCCCAACAAAGCACACGGGGTGCCCTCCTTTCTCCCTTGTTTTATGATCGAACAATCAAGTGGCTGACGTCACTGGCCTATTATATCTTTTGGGCGTTGAAAGTGGTGCGCCAGCTGCAGAGAAGCTGTGTCGGAAGACGATCATTATTTTCAAAGTAGAAGGTAGCAACGCTCGGGACATTAGCAGGCGACTGACCATTCGCTCAGTCCTGAACAACGAGCTATCTCCAATAACTTTCTAACTTAAAAATATCTACTTCGAGTAGTATCGTGTTCATGAGGACTACATTAAACCAAGGAAAGGACTTTCAACTTATTGAATTATCTTTTTGCCATCACGTATCCTCTGGTTATCTACTAAGCTCTATTGTCAATTCAGATTGTTTTTACTCAAAAGTAGGCTTGTCCCAACCTAGGCTTCAGAAGGTACTCCACATCAGGTCTTCTGATGGCTGGTTTAGGTCGGGTTTGAGGATCGAACTTCAACTGACCTATTTAATTAGACCCTCTAACTGTACCTGACTTGTAATATACCCACGGTTAACTGACAAGGGGGGGTTGCAGGGTATAGGTGACCAAGCTATGCCCTAAAAGTAAGGCCTAAAATTCTTGCCCCCTCATATTCCAGGTCAGTTCACAGGCTAGCCTACCTAAAATTACAGCATATATAGCCTAAATTTCAGCATATTTGCCGTAAACTCTAGCATATATGCGCTATTCCTTAGTATTAGCAGGCTTGGCGGTTACCCACGGGTGTTTGGGTAGGTCATAGGCCCTAACCCATACCTTACAGGTATTTAGGAAGGCCAAACTGTAACTGACCTAATACAGGTAGTTCGGGTCAGTTCCAGTTAATTTAACCAACAGTCAGAAACCCTGCTCGACATTAACTCGAATGTTGTCAATTCTTCATTAGCAACAGGACTTGGAAGTATAGATAAGAGAAGCCTGAGGGGCTTAAAGATACTTCGTTGCGGCGTCTTCGAGCGGGGCTCTCAATTGCTAAAGTGTTGTGGTCACAAAATAGCGTTTGCCGTTTCTCAAATCTCGTGTCTTCCTGGGGCAAAGTTAGTCAGTCACCTTTACATGTTCGCACATGGACTACAGGAGATCTGAATCTTTTGAACCCTCGGGTCTACACATTGACTACAAGTGTGCCTGGTTTTAGACAAAACTTGCATTGTATTGAGTATATTAGTTTGCGAATGGTGACAAGTTTCAACGCTGATGCCAGGTCTTCCCTAAGCTAGCTCAACACATCAAAAAAAAGAAAGAAAGAAAAATCCCACTATCTTCAAGCCTTTGCAGACTAATTAATTTGCCTTAATAATTCAAATGGACTAAGGTTAAAAGTCTGTGATTCCAGCTGAGACGAGGTTCAGTTTGATTGGTCAACACCTGAACGAAGGTACGCCAGATGCACAGGGCTGCTTACAACCGCAGCGCAACTGGCGGGACGGCTAAACGCCAACCTCGACATATGACATCGTCCCTTTGCGACTGGAATTTGATATTGGCTTACCGCGCCCTCAAGACCCTAGTCTCCTCGTCTAATTACAGAGTGCTCAGGCAGTCTCCAATCTTATTCGTATTTCTCTTCCGAGTCGGCCCGCTCCCGACAGTGCTGTGATGTGGCTGCTCAACACCGAGTCACTGCAACTTGAAGAGATAGGCGACCCGGCGACATTTGGATATGATTATGCGATTCTCTCGCATACGTGGGAGTCCGAAGAGGTCTCCTTCCGCGAGATCCAAGATCTCGAGCAAGCCAGGACGAAGCGCGGGTTTCATAAGATCATGAAAACCTGTGAACTGGCGCACTCTCGAGGCATACCGTATGCATGGGTAGACACTTGCTGCATCGACAAAAGCAGCAGTGCCGAGTTGTCAGAGGCAATAAACTCGATGTTTTGGTGGTATCAGATGTCGACTGTGTGCTTCGTGATCCTTTCTGATCTCCCCTCATCTGGCGACAAAAACACCATAGTCGACGATTTGCCGGGATGCAAATGGTTTACTCGGGGTTGGACGTTACAAGAGCTCATTGCACCCACTGAGATTGAGTTTTACGACTGTGATTGGAACTGCATAGGAGATAAGGATTCTCTGCGACGAGAGTTATCTGAAATCACGAGGATCGACGCCAGAGTACTAGTGTTGGAATTCTAGCCGATCCAACTAGCATATAGCGATCGAGTTCGCTATAACAACGCTAAGTCTTTAATGGATTGCACTACTGGCATATAAGATATGGGGAAAATCAGTATATATTGTCAACTGTGTAGAAGCAAATTATAGAATGAAGGCCGCATTATGACCTATATATGAAACGTAGTGTAATAGCAGGAGTGCTAGAGGGCAACAGGAGGGATCGCAACAAGCCTGAATAAGTAGCTAAAGTAAGGGTAATAATGTATATTGTGTATAAAGCAAGCAGTATGCATTATCGTAAGACTCAAGCTTGCCGTCTATATGCGGTAAGGACTATCCTTTTATACTTATATCTTCCCAACTTAAATAGGCGCGTCCGACCGTCCTTATCCTCTGTCGGCGGCTGCCGCCAGTGGATGTCGGCGACATCCCATCCTTAAAGCTTTATCCAAAACCCGGGTTATAATAGCCCTGCACATGCCTTACTAAGGCTCTTGTTATAACTATCCCCTCTCTATAGCGACTCGTCCTCGAGTAGCTAAGCTATATGCTTTCTGTCCTCATTAAAACCCAGTGGGAAAAAGAGTGATAGTTCTTTAACCAAATTGACTTAAACTAACTTAAATCTCAAATCGATTCAAATCTTAAATCGACTTAAATCGACTCAATAGGCTATAGCCCCCTTTTATCCCCCTTTCTTCTTATCCCGCTTGCTTATCCCCTTTTCATACCGCTGAATAAGCTTCCTAGCATTCCCTATATCTTCTTTAGCAATCCAAGAGTTATACTCTATAGGCCATCCTTCCCACTTGACTAGGTAATGCCGCTGTCCTTTTAGTACTGCCATATCTTTTACCTCCTCAACCTCCCATTCGTCGTCGTCTTTTAAGTCTGGCATGAGAAGTAGGGTTTGTCCTTCCCTAGACTTATACTCCTCAATTGT
>AYLM01000326.1:0-17277 GCA_001625345.1 Cairneyella variabilis | reverse complement strand
TTATAATAATTAGAAAGCTCTACTTCTAACATTATCTAAGAATATAAGATTCTATACTATAAATTTGTTAGCGAAATTGGAATTCTTTAATAACTCTTAACTTTTTATGTTTTAAGATAAGCTTTGTATACAAAATCTATACTAAAGATATGATTAAACTCGTACTATTAATATAAGTACTTTTGTAATATAAATACGTAGAGTTATAAGGCCGTGAAGTGAGCGATTTTGGGTGAGATTTTGGTGATTTTGGCCCGTGCGTGGAGAATCCTGACACCCACTGTTGATACTTGAACACAGATCCGAAAGTGGCAGGTGGGAAGACATACCATGATGGCTGGGAATGTAAATTGACGAGAACGGAAGGCGCTATCTCCAGGCCCTTAAACTGAGCAGGCTATCAAATGCTCCGGATTCAGAACGACTGGGATTGCATACAGCATATCTGATTACAGGGAAAGAGGGTCTCTTTCGAGATTGCTTGGTAGTAAGCATGTATGAATAAACAGATCTCGAGCAGATGGAAACAACGGGTATAACGGCACAACCAGGTCACGTGCGGGGAGGACCTGCTACCCCTGACTTCAAGTCTTCAGCCGGAAGGACTCTCTTGGGCAATGAAATCTCAAAAGGGTTACGGATTTGCTGACACTCGTTGAATAACCTCACGGAATCCCTCGACGGGGTTCTTCGAGAGGAGTCAAGCACCAGGAAGGAACTCTTCGGTCCAGAACTGAGTTCGTCTAGGCCTGGCAAACTGTATTATGTACTTCGTAGAAAATATCAGATGCAGCTAAAAAGCGCCCATATGTAGGTTCTAAAGCAAAAAATTAGGATACCAAGAAATAGCAGAACATTTAAATCAAACTGTTTACCAATTTTGACAAGGCGGACGAGGATAGCCTCCACTTGAAGGCCGAAAATCAAACTCCTCCTGGATTCGGATCCCCGTCTCACCATCCTTGTTTCTCTTCCGTACAGGACCGTATCGCAAGCTATGATGTCGCCACGTTCAAAATGAAGCAAGTGCGGCTCATCCATTATCAACTCCACGCCTCATCACCTCAAGTCATACCAGAAAAATAAAAGTTGGGGACGTGATATCTCTTCGCTTGATAAGTCTGGTGTTTGTCGTTCGCCACCGAAGGCAGCGATGAAGTCTAGCGGGGTTCCCAACAGTAATCTTACGTTGTACAGTACTCGGTAAGCCAGCCATGTAACTCCGCGATTGGATATACTTCGTACGTGCGGCGGTCTGTGATTGGACGGAAGGAGGCTGGTTACGAAGTACTTTGGTGCATCTCTCCTGTGCAAGCTTTTCCTTCGTGGCTTTTCCTTTTCCTGTGTGCAGATGCAGGTGCAGGTGCAGGCGCAGGTAGGTGCAGGTAGGTACAGGTGGGTGGCTTGCTGATCCGACTTCGCGGCTTGGCGCCCCCGCACATATTTGCTTGCCATTACGGAGGAGGGAGGGTACAGTACAGTACCAGTACTGTACAACGTATGTGCGGAACAGTCACCCGAGTTGCGGCGCCTGCAGCCAGAAACGCCGGAATCCTTGTCAGACCGGGGTAAGAGCGTTGTCATGATGGCGCTAACACTCTGCTAGCCCCGAGCGATGCCGTAAGATCTGTCCACCGTCCTGCACGCCAGATATACTCCTGAAAGTTCATTCGCTCGACATTCAATTGAACTGCGTGGTATTGTCGTCTAATACGGTACGGATCCAGTTTAATTGAGCATTTGGGGATCATCCATCCACCCAGTGACCCAACTGATAACGCTACTGTACCTGTACTGGAGAAGCCTGCACTTTGAAGAAAACGGAAGGTCAAGGCCTGCGAACTATACTGCTTCCGGCCTTAGAGTGACTACAAGGCAGAGCCAAACCCTACCGCAGTCCGAAGGTGGCAGGTCTTAACATTTCATAAGATCTCGTTATTCCCACGAACTATTCCCACGAACGTCTCTCGTGCTCCTGTGCCAGCACTTCAAACCCATAATTAAGTCCTGTCTTTGTGGCTCGGCGAGCTTTCGGTGACAGGAAGCTTCAGTGACGAGAGAAGTAAGATTACAAGACTTGTAAGATCTTCCCACATCCAGGAAGACGTTAAATTACGTCAAAACCCCGAGAAGAACCACAACACCATGTCTTCGACCTTCGACTCGGATCCCGAGAAGCACGGGAAGGACGCGGGCTCAACTCCCAGCCCAAACGCAGAATGGGATACTGCTGATCCTGCACCGAGAGAGCCCTGGACGAGACGTTTTATGGACAGCTTCAAGCGCGATCCCAATGCTTCGGTGTTTGTAGCTTCAGGAGGGAATGCGAAGGGTGGTTTCGATCATGCTGGGGCAGCTGCTCGGACGGCGAACTCTGGACTCGCTCAAAAGTTGAAGGGACGCCACATGCAGATGATCGCCATTGGAGGGTCCATTGGCACAGGCCTATTCGTCACTTCGGGTGCTGCTCTGTCCACCGGTGGTCCCGCATCGCTGATTATTGCGTACGGAATCATTGGTATTCTTATGTTCTGCACTGTCCAGGCTCTCGGTGAGATGGCTGTCCTCTTCCCAGTCGCCGGTTCCTTCTCTGCGTATTCGACTCGTTTCCTCGACCCGGCATGGGGTTTTGCTATGGGCTGGAAGTAAGCAAAACTCTGCACCCATTTCCATTCTTCGCTAACCATTTTGTAAGCTATGCTATTCAGTGGCTGGTCGTTCTTCCGCTCGAAATCGTGGCAGCATCCATCACCATCTCTTTCTGGCCTGGAGCTGCGAACACAAACAGTGCTGCTTGGGTGACGATCTTCCTGGTCGTTATTGTGGCCATCAATTTCTTTGGTGTCCGAGGATATGGAGAGGCCGAATTTGTATTTGCCATCATCAAAGTCGTTGCTGTGATCGGATTCATTATCCTTGGTATTGTATTGAACTGCGGCGGCGGGCCCAATGGTGGGTACATCGGAGGTCGATATTGGTATCCCAATACCGTTCCTCCGAACTATGCTGGATACACACAAGGAAACGAAGCTCCCGGAAGCATTGTCTCTGGCGCCTTCAATGCTGGCTTTAAAGGCCTCTGCTCCGTCTTCGTGACAGCTGCATTCAGTTTTGCAGGCACTGAGCTTGTTGGACTTGCAGCTGCTGAAGCAGACAACCCACGCAAGACCCTCCCAACGGCCATCAAGCAGGTCTTCTGGCGTATTTGCCTCTTCTATATGGTTGCTTTGACTTTGGTTTCCGTCTTGGTCCCTTATGGTGACAGCAGATTGCTTGGCCAGAGCTCCGACGACGCCAAGGCTTCCCCATTCGTCATTGCCATCAACAACGCTGGGATCGAAGTCCTGCCATCAATCATGAATGTCGTTATCCTCATCGCCGTCCTGTCAGTCGGTAATTCCTCCATCTACGGCTCTTCGCGTACCCTCGCTGCGCTTGCCGAGCAAGGCCAAGCTCCACGAATCCTTGCATACGTCGACCGTAAAGGTCGTCCTCTCGTCGCCATTATCGTCGCCTCCATTCTCGGCCTCCTCTGCTACGTCGTCGCTGGTGGCCAACACACCGCCGATGTAGCGCTCAACTGGCTGTACTCCCTCTCCGGCCTCTCTTCTATCTTCACCTGGGGCTCCATCTGCCTGGCCCATATCCGCTTCCGCCGCGCCTGGAAGAAGCAAGGCCACACCCTCGACGAGTTGGCCTTCCGCTCACAGGTCGGCGTCATTGGATCCTGGGTCGGCTTTATCCTCAATGTCCTCGTTCTCATGGCCCAATTCTGGACAGCTGCTTGGCCTATCGGGTATGGAGATGACTCTTCCGACTATCTCGCGCAGAACTTCTTCCTGGCGTACCTGGCTGCGCCTGTGGTCATCGCGTTCTACGTCCCGTATAAGCTGTACTATAAGACGCCGTTTATGCGCTGCGATGATATGGATTTGCAGACTGGACGGAGGGAGATCGATACCCCAGCGTTGATTGAGGCGGAGAGAATGGAGAGGATGAGAATGCCGAAGTGGAAGAAAATTTATAAGATCTTCTGTTGAGAAATCAACGAATATGTGGAGGAAATTTTTCCTGATAATTGCGTGATTATTGGATTATATGCTCGGGATATGCGTGTTGAAAGGCTGTGTATATACCCGGGATTTAGGGACCACAAGGTCAGGGAAAGTGAGAGAAATAAGTAATTTTGCCATTCACTTTTCCATCGAGCATATAAGACGAATAACCTTGGTGTTCTCTTTTCTGGGAGATGACATGAAGGGCGTGCGGCTGTGTATCAATGACATGAAGGGCGCTCAGCGGGACTAAGAAGGGCGTAAAGTACCTTTTTCTGGCTAACCGAGGATTCTTTGTTTCGGCGTCAAGGCACACACAGGAGAGATACGCAGGTGCGAGATATCCAAGTCCATTAGATTCTACCAACAAGTCCAACCCACTTCCCACCCTACTCAAGCAACATCTCATACCGCCACTCACTCTCCGGCACATTCCTATACTTAATACTCGTTGGGTGCTTCTTCCTCGCCGGCAAGACCCTCCTGATATAAAGCTCTCCAACATTAAAATCCTCGCACTTCCTCTCCTCCCCATCCCCCACCAAAACCTTGACATCCGCTTCCGGATCCATCGTCAAGAAAAACGGCAGCGAGTATCGCTCCTCTCCAGTCTGGTTCCTGACCCTATGTACCGCAGCCAAGAACCGGCCATTTGTTTGCCTCTCAAGATATTGACCGACATTACACACCAGCAAATTTTCCACCGCTGGGACAGAAATCCATTGCCCAGTAGGCGTCAACACCTCCAGCGCATTTAAACTCGGAGTCTGCAGTACCAGGGTGAGGTACGAGAAATCCGAATGCGCGCCCAAACCCACATTCCTCCCCTCTACATCCCTATCCTCTTCCTTGACTGGGGGATAATGCAATGGTCTCATGCCCGTTATCGGGAACTTGAAGAAGTCGTCCAGGAATTGGTTCTCATCGAGTCCTAACCCTAACGCCAGGAGACGGACAAGCTTTATCGAGAGAGGAAGGACTTCGTTGTAATACCTATACAACCCCTCCCTAAACCAGGGCGCAGAGCTAGGCCAGATGTTTTGTGGCCTTTTCAAGTTCCCAGGAGGGGACTTCCCCGTTTTGTGGGAGTAGCACTGCTCGGGTTCTAGAGGACAATCACCCATAGTGAAACTCTCCTTCAGATCGCCCTTGGTCTTCGGATCAAGCTGCGTCTCAAACATGGGCTCGTAACCTCTAATTGCTGGATTCTTCTGTACATGGGCGTCTACTTTGGTTTCCACATCCAGAGCAAAGAATTTCTTGAGCAGCTCAAAAGTCTCGGTTTGGAGAGACTGAGAGAGGTTATGGCCTTTGAGGTAGAAGAAGCCGCAGGTGCTGCATGCGGTATGCAGGTCTTGGGCGAGAGCGGTGCGAATTGAGGGGTCGAGAGAGTCGATGTGGGTGATATCAATGGTGGGAATGGTGGTTATAGGGCTGGTTGTCGCGGTGACTTTGCGGTATGTGGCTGTGGATCCGGAGTGGAAATAGACGTATTCGTCTTGAGACTTGGGGTGGAGTGAGGAAGTGGTGGTATGGACGCAGGAGCTGGGGTTTACCATTTCATTGGGAAGGCCATGAGTGGCAGGAGCTGGTAGGATGTCCGTCATTTTCACTTGATACTTGTTGCAACTGTCTCTGTGTATCGACTTGGAACTAAGGCTGCTAGTTTTCACAGGCTTTTCGCGAGAGCAGTCTGAACCCTGGAGTGATTCGAAGGGAAGTTCGATACAAAGAGCGAGGCTACTCTCACAATGAATATCAAAATATTTAAACGCTAAAAGTTCTCAAAAGTAGAAGTAACGTTGATCGCCCAAGTACTTCAAAAGTGGAGGAGTATCGGATAGATGTTCCCGGCTCGCTTGCTCCGCCGCGGGGAAAGGGGGGATGATAAGCGCATTGTCCTATCGCTAAGATACCAACAATGGGGTATCTGAGACGGGCCGCAGTAGAACAGTGATAGCAATAACCTATAAGAGATGGTAAAGATGGCATGCTCTCATCGCAAAAAGTTTCGGCCTCCCTCCTCTCGAAACAGGCCCAAAAATGAGAGTCATAGAAACCATTTTCGCCTCCTCTTACGGTGCCGATAGGCCTCCATTCTTCATCTGGTACCCAAAAGGTACACCTGCATCTGAAAAGAAGCTCTTATTCAAGATCGACTTCTTCATTTTGACTTTTGGCTGCCTGGCCTACTTCACCAAATGGCTAGACCAAGCGAATCTGTCCAATGCCTATGTATCAGGCATGAGAGAGGATCTGAAAATGTATGGAACAGAGTATAATCTTGCCGTGACGTGTTTCCAGATCGGGACGATTATTGGGGGAATCCCGAGTAATTTGCTCTTGACTTGGGTGCCGCCGAGGTATCTTCTTCCTGGGTGCGAGTTACTTTGGGCGATTTTGACGATTGCGACGTATAAGGTTACGAGCTTCAATCAGGTATGATATCTGGTATGGAGAAATATGATAGAATTGATGCTGATGAGCACAGCTCTACCCCCTGCGCTTCTTCATCGGTTTCCTCGAAGGTTCCTCCTTCGTCGGCATCCAATATGTTCTCGGCTCCTGGTACAAGCGCACAGAACTTGGGAAACGCACTGCAATCTTCTCATGCGCAGCATATGTCGGTACTATGATCAGCGGGTACCTACAAAGTGCCGTCCTTGCTGGGCTGAATGGGAAACATGGTATTGCGGCTTGGAGATGGGTGTTCATCATTGATGGATGTATGACGGTCATTGTCGCGCTCTATGGTTTTGTCTTCTTCCCAGATACGCCGGAAACCACGACTGCGTTTTACTTCAGCGAAGAGGACAGGAGGAGAGCAAAAGAGAGGTTGGTGGAGGACGGAAGGGAGCCGAGAGGAGAATTTAGCTGGAATATGTTTTCGAGAGTTTTGAAGACTTGGCAGCTTTATGTGCTAACGATCTTGTGGATGTATGAGGAGTGGAATCCTTTTAAGTGAGTTACGAAGCTGACAGTGGAACAGGTTCTGGAATACAACTGTTGGAAAAGTCGCGAATACAGTAATGCAACTATACCTGAAATACGACAAAGAGCATACTTGGTCTTTATACCAAGTCAATAACATACCAACCACTATCAATGGCTGGAATATCATCCTGATCCTAGCAGCGAATGTGTATGTGGATGCGACAGGAAGACGAATGATAGTTGTGCTACTGAACTTGGTAAGTATTCCTGCGCCCCTTGATAACTTTCACTGGAACCTGACCTTGACTTCAATTATAGGCAGTTCTCCTCTTTGGCACCATATGCCTCATTGTCTGGAACGTCCCACTTGGGCTCAAAATTATCTCCTACCTCTTCGCTGGCACCGACGGGCCACTAAGTCCCATCTACATGGCATGGGCCAACATCCTCTGCTCCAACGATTCGCAACTCCGAGCCTTAACAATCGCCATCATGAACTCATGTGGCGCCGCACTTACGACCATCATTCAGCAGTTTCTCTACCCAGTCACTGATGCACCGAAGTATCACAAGGGCTTCCCTGCGAGCTTGGGCTTTATTCTGGGGATGTGTTTTTGGGTATTCGTTGTGAGGTATTTTGAATTGAGAACTCTGAAGACGAAGACTTTGGACGCAGAAGTCGAGGATGAGGTGGAGAGTAGTATTAAGGGTGGTGAAGTGGGAGTGAAGGCTGAGCCGGTTGATATTTCGGTTGCTGAGAAAAGGTAAATTGAGAGGCAAGAAATTAATGAGAGTGCTGAGAGGGATGATTTAGAACTGAGGAGAAAAGTCATCTACCAGTTGGTTATGTTAGTGAAACGAGTATAGAATCCATTTTTTTTTCCTCGGAATCCGAAGTAACTTAAGAGTAGAAGATAACCCGAAATATTGCTAAAACAAAGAAATCAATCCGTCTTATGCATAGCCTTTACTCTCAACTCCACCCACTCCCTACAACTAATTTCCTCATACTTCGCCTTCTCTCTCTCATCGATACAAGTCTCTAGCACGCCCACACTCTCATTCAAATTGAATCCAAAGAAGAGCGGTATACTGATCCTCTCCTTTCCACTCAAGTTCCTTGCCCTATGTACTGTACTGATATACTTATCATTTGTGATTCTTTGCAAGTAATCACCAATATTGACGACAAAGGTGGAGGGAATTGGCGCGGCGTTTATCCATTCGCCTTCGCGGGTCAGGACTTGCAGCCCGCCAACCGAGTCTTGAAAGAGGATAGTGAAAAGCTGAAAATCGGTATGTGAACCGATACTGACTTGCTCCTCTGAAGTAGAGGACGACGGTGGAATGGTGGGGTAGTAGTTGATGGCGACGCTCGCATCCGGATAGGTGACTTTGGCGTCAAAGTAATCTTCAGGCAGAGAAAGTGCGAGAGCGAATGAGTGAACTAGTTCCCTGGCCAATCCGAGGGTGGCGCGCCAGTACTCAATGATGGCTTCCTTGAATTGAGGCAGATTTGAGGTTTCGTCCCAGCAAAAGTCGTCGATGACTAAGCAGCTTTTGATATCTTCTGGGATCTCGTCCAATGGAGTTGAGACTTTTGGATCATAGACCGGATTGTATCTGAATGAGAATGATTCTCGAACATCGATGGACTCGGCGGCATTGATGCGTTGACTCTCTGGGGGCTTCCAGCCATTGAAAGACTTCGAAAAGTCGGATCGTACTCGGTCCTTCAGTTCTTGAGATTGATGGAAAAAATTCAGAGATGCATGATGAGCGGCATCAGTGATAGATGAGGGAACTCCATGGTTCTTGATGTAGAAGAAGCCATTGTTGGTAGCTGCGTGGTGAATCTTATTCGCAACCGCTTGCCGGTCAGCTAGAGATGTGCTGAAAGATCCCGACATATCAATCACGGGAATCTCATCTGGGCGAGCATCTCGGAGAGGAGTCTTTTTGATGCGCCGAAAGACTGGTCCTTCAGCGGAATTGAGACGGAGAAGACTGTACTCTTCGGTGGCTGTCTCTGATCTGCCCATGATGGAGTGTGTGTGATATGATTCGAGGGAACCCCGCCAAAGGAAAGTAAAGTATTAGAGCAGCCGTGAAGTATGATACAAGAGGCATATTTCTTATCAATGAAACGAGACGCTTGTCCACCGGGAGAGGCCGAACTCCAAGAATGGGGGATGCTTGGCCTGCACGTGATATTTAAACATGTGTGAAGCTTATGGTTTGTTATGGTACTTGATGTATAATGCTTTGATGCTGTTTAAATCTTCGCCCTGAACCGCCACTTGGCATAGGGATGCTCTTCGCCACCTGGTATCAGATGGTCGACCGTACCTGTATTCAACATCCCAGGGTGCAATTGGCTTAGATCCGTAACTCCCATCATGCGCATCGTCGTCTCGAGCTCATCTTTTAGTACTGTTCCCTTGTTAGTAGCATTCCGGTATATGTGGGATTCCCACTCACTCTCGATATACTTCTCCACGCCCTCCTGCCCATAGTTCAAGGCAAATAGGAATCCTCTCCCGATGCCAACACTTCTGGCTCCTAAGCATAGAGCCTTGAAGATATCCGTTCCCCGCATTACTCCGCCATCAACAAAGACTTCCGTCTTGTCGAAGATCTCTGGGCAATTCTTCTGCAGTTCAAGCAGAAGTAGAATTGGCGGCGGAGCTGTGTCCAAACTCCTGCCACCATGATTGCTCAAGAGCACTCCTTCTATTCCTAAATCCGCCGCCTTCTTTGTATCCATCCAGGTTTGAACTCCTTTCAGCACAATAGGTAAAGAGGTGGATCTTCTGAGCCAAGGAAGATCATCCCAGGAAAGCGAGGAATCAATATAACCTCCCATAATCCGACCTAAAGCTCCGCCCTTTGCGTCATTCTTGGCTTTTGCACCACTCATAGGTGTGCTGAGGCTTTCGTCCGCCTTCACTCTTTCATCCGCTTCTCGCTTCCCAGGAACTGGCGCATCGACGGTGACGAATATGGCCTTGACACCTAATGCCTCTACCTCCTTCAACAGCCTCTCACTCTTCTCCCTTTGCTTATCAACATAGAGCTGGAAGAAGAGGGAAATCGTCCCATCTTCACCTCCGTATTTGCCTGGCTCACTAACAGACTCAAATATCTCCTTAATGGGGAATGAGGCATTGGTCGAAACACACTGCGGAATTCCCTTGGCTCTACAACCCCTTGCGATGCCCTTCTCACCACTTTCATGGACCATCTTTGCCATCGCCGCTGGCGCACAGAAAATCGGCAAACTCATTTTTTGCCCCAACATCTTGGTGCTTGTATCCACATCCTTTACATTTATCAATATCCGCGGCCGTAGTCCAATGTCTCCATATGCGGAGTTATTGCGGACCTTCGAGTTAAGGTCTGTCGCGGCGCTGGAGTAGAATGCCCATGTTTTTCGAGTGAGGGTTCGGCGCGCGGCAGCAACGAAGTCGTGGGTGTTGATGAGGGTGTCGAGGGGAGGCTTGGAGTCGGGAGAGAAGGAGGCGGTGACGCTGGGTGGCAGTTTTACCCACTCTTCGGTGATGGAGGAGGAATCGAGTGTGCCGAGTATTTTGGAGTCGGAAAGAGAGTCTTTGATGAGTGAAGGAGCGTGGATTTCGTTGTAGGCAGCAGAAGCATCGCGGCCAGCGTAGCGGTGGATAACTGAGGCGGTCAACACTGCAATGGCAAGCTGAGAATACTTACTGCCAGCACCGCCCGGATGCTCAGGTGCAAATTCCGTCAAGTCGTACACATTATCATCGACCACTATCCAGAGATCTTCGGGAATATTGTGCTTGGAGATTTCTTGGACTGAGATGATTCGCGCCATGATAGTATCGCAGTGAGAAGTCTAGCTTGCAGTCAATTGTTTTGAAAGGTCAGTATTGAGTGGAGTGACTGTGGATTTGACAAGTGGAGATGAAGGAATTCTATTGATCAGTTATGTACATGAGTGCGGAACAGATGCCGTGGAGTTTGAAGGCTTGAAATCGTCTACTCCGGGATAAAGGACGCCGATGTTGCAGAAGTTCGGGTTACCATCTTCGCCAAAAACCTGCTTTGTAATAGGTCAGCACTTTCCCTCCACTCTTTCAAAACTCAAAGAGCTTGTTGTACTTCTGAGAGTGAAGAAGACGTGACGAACTTAACATTGTCCCTAGTGGGATCGATACAAGGAAAGAGAGGAATTTTCGGGACCTCAATGACCCCAGCAAGATCTCCCGACCCCGCAAAATCATCCGAGGTTAGTGTGGAGCTGACGGCTTGAAAAGCAAGCCATATTTGACACAGCGGAAGCATTCACAAATTTCCCAGCCTCTTCCGTTTTACTCACGAACGAGTGTCACAAAGCTATTGCTCTCTGAATGATATTTGCTTCTCATCTCCCTACTGCTTTTCCCAACCTCCAGTCATGGTCAATATTGTCTCCAAAGTCGGAATCGTTGGCGTCGTTTTCCTTGCTATACTTTATCAATTCGTGTTCAAAACCATAATATTCGATATTTTAGGTTATGGACGAGAGATCTCGTCGCTTAGAGACTTCAGTCATGTCCAGTGTGAGAAGGTCGACATGCTAGGCCTGGAGGGGTGTGAAGACATGTGGTTACATGACGAGACAGGCTTCCTGTACATGGCCTGCTCAGACTCTATAAGTCGTACGCGTTGGCTTCCAGCGTAAGTCATCGATATCATTCACAGGATTTCTATTGAATTTTTCAAGCGTCGATCATCTCAATGCCTCCGGACGGGGCTTGACCGACAGAATTGCAATTCTTGATACTCGAGCTGAGGGGCACATATCTACACGACTCAAGTGGATTACGCCTGAGAACTGGTCCGGCATCAATGGCGACGGAACATTGAATCTTCACGGCTTTGATGTCTTTGCTGATAGGCATACCGACACTCTTCGTATCCTTCTCATCAACCACCGCCCCCCGATGGACCCAGTCACTGGCGAATTTCTCGATGCCACACTTGTTGGCGCAAATTCGACGATAGAGCAATTCCAAACGAAAGCTGGCAGTGATACTATGCGTCATGTCAGGACTTATGCTGACCCTGTCATCCAAACTCCTAACAGAGTTGCGTGGGTCAGCAATCATTCTTTCGTCTTCTCGAATGACCATAGTGGGAAAGTCGGACAGGTGAGTGGCTCAATAGCCTAAAAATTCTACACATGCTCACAGTTAAAGCGTCGGCGAGTTGATCCATTCATCGGAGGTGGAAGCGTAGGCTATTGCAATCGCGATCGCTGCAATATCGCCTTCTCCGATGGATTTAAAATGCCTAATGGACTTGTCCGAGGTCGAGATGGGCTGATTTATGTCCCTAACACCACTGGCAATAACGTTGATGTCTTCTCACTCTCCGACGATCATATGCTTCACAAGGTCCACACAATGAAAAGCCCTTTGCCCATTGATAATCTCTCAGTCGACAAGAACGGAGACATCTATGCGGCCGGCCTAACACAGGTCTACAAATGGGCCGCAGCCTCGAAATCGCCGTTCAAGGTCTATCCTCCAAGTACAGTATTGAGGATTCGAAGAAGTGGGAAAGGATATGAGGCCTTTGGCAAACAAGGTCATCTGGAAACCCAAGACGGTGAATATGTGATCGAGAAGATACTAGAGGATGATGGGAGCATCCTGCCTGGTTCAACAGTAGCTGTTCACGACCCCGAGACGGGGAAGATTTTCTTAGGAGGCACAGTGTCTCCATTCATCGCGATTTGTGGATAATGATATCTGACTGCATTCATCCAAAATATAATCACATTCATAAGCTCTTCCTGTCAACGGAAGCTCAGCTCACACGTGACTGTCGCTGTCCGCAGCGCTTTCGCTCAAGTAAACCTATCATCAATGGGTTCTCAGATTTCAAGCGTTTCAGCCATCTGCTCGGGTTCTGCACCACCCAATGAGAAGGCCCCTCTCGCCAACTCTATCTTTACAACGGCGCAGCCTGCAGATTTCTAGATCACGCCTCTTTAAGCCGCCACCAACCGATTTCAACGTTAATACCGCCATTGAATCTGCAAAACTCTACTCCCTACAGTTCCTAACTGCTACCTATACGTACAGGTAAGCCCTACCGTCTCAATGCTTGTTTGTCTCCGGCAAAAGAGAAGAATCCTGCCAGAGCTATTCCAGGAGGCGCACAGCGCACCGCCTTTCCCGTGCCTTTGCGGCGTAGGGCTTAGCCACAGGAGTGCAAGCTCCCCTGGCAAATTCGAGGACTATCATAGGGAGCGGGTGCGGATTGTCACAACCAACAACCTACAAGAGGTAAGATGCGTTTGGGCCTGATCCGATGCTGCGGACTTTAATTTAAAGCTCAAGAGAGGCACAGTTCCTGATATAGAGGCAAGTCAGCACCAAGAAATTGGTGGCACTTTCTTTGCGTCCCAATTGTTACGTTGTTGAAGAGTGGAAGAGCAAGCATGGCGGACACCACTACTGACGCGTCTACTACGACAGATCCGAGTGCATCCACGAGCACAAGCTTCAGCATACCAGCTAGCTTAACGTCTGGCGTGACCTTTGCTGGAACCACAGATGGCATACCATACCCGAGTCCTTCGACTCCAGCACAAAGTGCTGCCGCTGCTGCGTACATTGCAACCAATGACAGTCTCTGTCTGAGTGGTGGCATACCCCTCCCCCTCCAGAATGCCACCCAGTTCAATGCCACTGGGTGTCTCCTGGGCTTCTGGTGTGAGTACTGAGCATCCGCCGAGTTCAACTGAGCATTACTGACATGTTTGAACAGGTCCGAACAATACAGCCGAAAACCCGCCCCAATATTGTCCTCCCATGCCCACTTGTGCCATAGGAAGACTGGCCGGAGGACAATGCGAAGCCCAGGGCAAATACGAGCCGGTGATGTGCGGAGATGGGATGTATTGTCCTCCAGGAGGGTCGGTACAACTCGTATGTCCTGAAGGTTATTTCTGTCCTCACGGAACCTACGATCCGATCAAGTGCAGTCCCGGCTCGCATTGCCCTGCAGGCTCCGTGAACGATATCTCCTACCTACCCCTCGGCCTTCTCATAATTGTGGATGTCGTGCTTATCGTGGCAACTTTGTGGGCCTCTCTTCTAAAGAGATTCCAGAAGAGAGGGCATAAGGCAAAGGTGCGCGCTTCGAAGAAAGCCATGTTGGCCAGAGGTGCAGGAAGATTTTCGGCTCGACCAGGACAATATCAAGAAATTGGGGACGAGCACTTTCTTGGATTCACAGATACAGATGATCCGATGGAGCCTACGATGAATTTTGGACGTAGACCAACAGAATTCGAGCAATTGGGCGCTATGGAAGCGGATTATATGTTTCACGAGGAGATGCAAAACGATGATGGGGGCCAAAAGACGGATTTGCATCTATTTGTGCAATCCTTGTCAAAATGTCTTGGTGCTACAAAGTTCGGACTGAGCTTCGAATTCCAGGACTTGAATTTCACGCCTCCAAAAGCGAAGAAGCCAATTCTCTCCGAGGTTTCTGGAACCATTCACGCTGGCTCTCTCTGGGGTGTGATGGGAGCTTCTGGTGCCGGCAAATGTAAGTGGCCAAGATTAGGTAGGCGCTTATACGATACTAACACTTCCAGCTACCTTTGTCAACGTTCTCATGGGCAAACAAGCTCACACAGGGGGCGTCACCAAAATCAATGGCGTTGCTGGTAAGATTGCAAAGTACGCCACTCCCCTTGCCTCGAGAGAATTCCGTATTCTAAACTATCCTTTAGGTACAAGAAGATCATCGGCTACGTTCCACAGGACGACATTGTTCTTCCGGAATTGACTGTCCGAGAGAACATTCTTCACTCCGCCCGGATCAGGCTTCCTTCAAATTGGAAGGAGGACGAAATCCAGCATCATGTAGACATTCTCATCAGCTGCCTTCAGCTTGCTCATGTGAAAGACTCCTTAGTTGGAAGCACAGCAGCTCCAGTCATCTCAGGAGGACAGAGAAAGCGAGTGAGCATTGGAATGGAATTAGCAGCCGCGCCCATGGCTTTGTTCTTGGACGAACCTACGTCTGGGCTAGATGCGACTGCAGCCGCTTCTATCATGTCAACGTTAAAAGCTCTTTCCCGCCTAGAAATGACGATTGTGACGATCATCCATCAGCCACGTCAGGAAATTTTTGAATCTCTTGACAGTTTAGTTCTGCTTGCTGCCGGTCGCATGCTCTATTGTGGGCCAGAATCCGGCATTCAACCGCATCTCGAAGGCCTTGGATTCCATTTCCCAGACCACACTAATCCTGCAGATGTTATGGGCGACATCATTGCTGGCGAAGGCAGATTGTATAAGATGAGTGGAGATGTGAGCGTACAAGGCCTGATTGATTTTTGGGCAAGTCGCCAGAAGAGACCCGAATCCCCTTCCAACAAAGCTCCCACAATCTCCGTGGCGGAGATGAATTCCTTGACTGCCACAATCAAGCATCGTGGAGCCCCCTTACACAAGCAGATATACTTCTGTTTCAACCGGGCCATGCTCCAACAGTACCGGATGAAATCCGCCTTCTTCTCTGAGCTTGCAGTAGCCGCTATAGCTGGATTCCTCATTGGCCTTGCAGAGCTTAATAACAAAGGACAGTTAGTCCGTGGGATTTACAACCACCCCTACGAACTCCTCTCCTCATCCATCGACTACCAATCCATCTCCGAAATGTCGCTACTTGTCGGTCTCTCTGTCGGCCTCGTAGCCTCTGCTCCTGGAGTCCGTGTTTTCGGAGAAGAGAAACTCGTATACTGGCGTGAAGCAGCCGCTGGTCACAATCGCTTCGCCTACTACATCGGGAAGGTCCTCTCAACTCTCCCCAGAATGGTATTGGCGAATTTCCACTTCACAGTGCTTTTCATGCTTCTCTCTACGCCACGCATCATCTGGGCAAATGCTTTCCTTGCGAATATGCTCTACTTCTACTGCATCTACGGTCTTGCATCCGTGATCTCCATGATCACCAGGCGAGAAGATGGTCCTCTGCTTGCTGTTATGATGTCTCTCATCGTTGGTGTACTGAACGGCATGTCTCCATCCTTGAAGAAAGTCAGGAGTTGGCATATCGTCTGGCTCTGGAGAGCTACGCCAGGAACGTGGCTTGCTGAGGCATACTTCACTGAAAATTTGACTCCTTTGGCGTATCTGTATAACATCGATATGGCAAGGGAGGCGGTAGGCTACTTACTGAATAAGTTCCGAGATGATTGCTTGATGCTGTTCGCTATTGGGTCGGCTTACAGGGTACTTGCTTTCCTTGGATTGGTCTTTATGTGGAGGAATAAGCAGAGGTGAGGGAGGTAATGGAAATCAGAGATCAAAAGTCCGAGATAGAAATGAGAGAATTGATCCCCTAAAGCATTACAGTGCTGCTTCAATCATTTTCGATGGCTGAAAACATCGCAGAAGTTTATCCGATCGCTTCGTGCATTTCTCGTCGTACAATCCGATCTTTATTTGCCAGAGGATTGGCTCAAGTGCGGCCAACAGCTGCAACCACGGACACTTCCTTGTTGATCGTCGGGGACATGTCCGAATACCAATGGTGCTGACGTGCTATGAAGTTGTTGAACGAAAGCTTGAGGGCTGGGCCTTATTTCAACGCCACAATTCAACTGTTGACATTTCAAGCTCTGCATCTCGACTTCTCCTCCTAGGCCCGTCAAGCCATAACTCCCACAATACCAACTGAAGACGAGCTCGCCGTCCTAGCAGTCTGCCGCAAAATGCACTCAGGCATCAAGCTCCGCTCCCAAGAAACCATGCTCTCATACGTCCTCCCCAAGTCACACGCTCTGCTCATCCATCCCGCAAGCGGGAGCAGTATGACCTCCAACACCTCTTCCACAGATCCCAACACTACCACCACCCACTTCATCTCAACCCAAGAAATGATCCCCTGGATCCCATTTTCTTCACCCGAAAGCATAGAAGAGAATATTGCCCCAGCTTCCTGAGAGAGCACCAGCCAGGAAACCAAAGACAGAAAAGCCGAAGGAAGGAACTACGATTATGGGGTTAAGGAGAGCGAAGTGAGGGTTGACTATGATGTGGCTGTTGCGTGGACGCCATATGAAGTGCGGTCTGGTGGGAAGCTGCATCATATGGGGACGAATATGTTTTCGTTAGTTAAGATACCGGAGGGAGGACAGTAGAAGATTGCATGGGTTAGTGATAGGTGGAGGTTGCCATGAGTTCTGGCGTTCGGGAAGGGTTGGATAGTGAGAGAGTATCAACCACCACCCCCCCACCAC
>AYLM01000325.1:0-28829 GCA_001625345.1 Cairneyella variabilis | reverse complement strand
TCCCTCCCCCACCCTACCTATCCACCAAGCTCATCCTCGCCCTCCAACCTAACTCTGCCACGTATCGGTAACCGTCGTAGCCCCCGCACAACTCGGCACAGTAACAGTATGATTCGGGTCCGCCTCCCACGTCACCGTCCCATCGCTCGCCACGTTAATATACTTGTACTGGACCACTGTTCCCGGCGCAAGCCCTATTTCCACAAACCATAATGGATTACTCGATGTATAATTGGCGGCGGAGAGCGCGATTGCGGAGCTTGTGTCCCAGGAGCCGAGGGCAGTGATGGAGCCGCTGATTTTGATGGTCTCGCCGTAGGTTGTTGTGACGAGTTCGTCAAAGGTGACTGCTACTGTGGTTGGGCAGGAGGTTGCGGTGGAAGTGGTGGAGGTGGTGGAGGTGGTGGAGGTGGATGTGGAAGTTGATCCTGACGCCGAGTGTCAGTTCGAACCACACTGTCTCCGTCGAAGTTGTCTAACCTGTAATCGCGTTACACACACCACTCCCCGTCAACTGCGCCAACGGGTAAAAGACTCTCGGCAGACCACCTGCCATAGCGACTGCCAGGTTCCCGCTTGAGTCCGTGGTATACGCCGTGCAGGACATAACTTCCACCAAACTCTGACTAGCAGTAAACCCTGTCTCACTACTCGATAATGTCAAGGTATAACTCGCGCCACTGGCACCAAGATTGGTGAATACGCCGATGATTTGGTACCCTGTGTCGCCTTTGCGCATAACAATAGTTGAGGAATCCGAGTAGACAGGGTACGCTTGGTAGAGCACGTACGAGCTGTCTTTGTAGATGGCTTGGTTGCGGATTTGGTTGAGGGACGCGATCCAGGTGTAGAGGGTGCTGGTGGTGTTGTAGCCGGAGAGCCAGATGGCTTCGCGGTCGTAGGGGACGCCGGAGCCGGAGTAGTGTTGTTCTTGGCCTTCGTAGACTGGGATTGTTAGCTTCATTTCATTCGTTTCATTGTGAAAGGAAGATTATGGGCGGACTGGACTTACTGATTGGGATGCCGTCGGCGAGCATAGTGAAGGCGATTGCGTTCTTGGCTAATGACATGTCTGATGTGTATGATGGGAAGCGAGGATTATCATGGTTCTCCATGAAAGATCCCAGAAGTGTGGTGTCTGCGCAATCCGACTTCATCTCGTTGACTCCATTGACTAGGTTGCTGATGCTGCCGCTGATAGACTCGAAAGCTTGGGTGATCCAGTAGTACCTGAGTTCATATTAGCATGATGCAGATGATGCAATGGAGAGACTTACGCAGGGTAGTTGAGGACGCCGCTCATGTAATTTTGATACGGGCAAACGTAGGTTGGATCTCCGTTGTCGACTTCTCCCACGATGTAGACTCCGGCTATCACATATTAGCGTCCATTCTCTGGGATTACAGGGATGAACTTACCTGCAGACTGGAATGGTGGAAAGAAAGCATTGTCAACTTGTTGAGCACTGTCGACTCTCAAGCCATCGATAGTATAGTTTGCCACAAGTTGCGTGATCCAAGTCTCCCACATACTCAAGACATCCGAGTCCTCGGTCCTGAGATCTGGCAGCGAGACGATGTTATCTCCTTCCCAGCAAACTTTGATGCTGGTTGCGTTGCTGTAGTCGATGAGACAGAATGGGTGGTAGTAGGACTCCTGCAAACCGATCAGCAAAAGCTCCGGTCTTTTGAAGATGGTTGTTCATACAGAATAGAAAGGATTGAACACTGAATAATCAACACAAGTACCACATCCAAGATAGCCCATATGGTTGGTCACCACATCAACCATCAAGTACATGCCTCTAGCATGAAGTGCAGCAGACAAAGCGACCAAGTCGGCCGCAGTCCCAAAGTTGCTGTTCACCTCATAGATATTCTGGGCCCAGTAACCGTGGTAGGACTCGCCGTCCGCGCTGTCACCTGATAGATTCTCGACTATAGGAGAGATCCAGATCTAATATTCATCAGTACCTGGACATATTGAGAGAAAGGATTGACTTACAGCAGTGAAGCCCATATTCTGAATGTAATCCAGCTTGTTGATGATGCCTTGCCATGAACCACCGCAGTAAACTTGATCTCCGGTATTACATGTAGCAGTCGTGGATCCATCAGTGCGAGCGAACCGGTCAGTGAGGACCTGGTAAATAGATTGAGAGCGCCATGCAGCTGCTGAGAGTGCCGAGACACTGGTAGCGAGGGAGGCGAGTGCCACAAGAGCTGTCGTGAAAGCCTTCATGGTGGGGCTGGAAGTTCCTGAGTGGCAACGATGCAGCTCTTGAATAGGTGAAGGATCCGACGAAAGATGACAGCGGGACTGAAGGATAAAGCTCAAGTCGAAGGATTCCGACCCGTACTTATGTTCAAGGATGTCCCCAGTTCAAGATTTTATCACTAAACATCAACTCATAAGTAGTGACAAGAAAAGAATATCGTCACTCACACTCGGCGAGAAAGCACATCACAAAAAAGAACAATCCGGCCGTGGACACAAGAGTCATTCCCAAAAGCAGCCCCTTTCCCGCGAGAGGTGGCGAACCCTAATAGCACCGGATCTGACATGAAAACCCCAGCGCACATCAAGTGATCATTTGGGTGCCGGCTTCCACGTTCTGTGGGGTTGTGCAACTTGTTTTCCTCCTTCCTGTGCGGTGCTGAAGTGCCGCCGATCATCTCACTGGCCCGTGTGAGATGACAGGAACAACCGCGTGGTTGGTGGCGGGCTGCACGTTCGCTCGCTTGCCGAGCACCGGCCCTTGTTGCCGAGATTCAAGGGGTGAGGGCTCCGCTTCCTACGCGGGACTTATCACAACACTCCTACGTCGTGGTTTATTAACAAAACAGTCAGCACAAGAAAAACGTGTCTTGCAGCGTGTCTCTCGCTTTCGGCTGCACCCGTTCGCGGGGAACCCAGCTGAGGTCAACATACCTCATTTTTGGCATAAATATTCCAACTCCACAAAGGCAGAGAGAGCATGAATCATTCGGTCCTTCCCAGGTACGGCACTTATATAAATGGCGGAATAAGGCACGAATAGAGGTGAGTATAAGCATAAATTCAAGAGGTTGACGGCATGACCCCACGTTGTCGCACGGCAGCACCCCGCAATGCGGAGGAATGCTCTCTAGCCTCCGAACTGTCAAAAGGGCGAGAAGGCCCGATTTGGTGGGAGCTATGGGATGGATGGGTTAGTTTATGCATAAGATGATGAACTGGAGGAGTCGGGATGTGAGGTGAGGGAAGAGGTTTGTAGGTCTCATGACTGTCATGATTGAAGGAGCAGGATTCTTTGGGTCTTGGGCCGCCGAGATGGTTCCGTGTTCTTGGAGTTGTGAATGTGTGCATTGTCGATCGAGTTGAAGTGGTGGTGTTGAAACCAAAGAGTCTGTTTCTTGCTTTGGCCGGGTTTCTCGAGTGCTTTTCAAGGGCCCATTCCATCTCAACATCAATTTCAGTATCACTATTTTCATTGTGGAGATGGCCTAGCAAAAAATACATAGAAGTCCCATGGTATAGTAACAGCAAAATTTTCGCCTTAGTTCCATTCCCATTCATCCTTCCATAGCTTTTCCCATCTCATATGTCCCATAACGTCCTGTAACTTCCGAATTGTCCTTACATATAAGGCAATGTAGCTTTACCTGCTATTCATCTTTTGACATATGCCACGAATGTCATCTGCTAATCTTTCGACGATGATTCGGGCACCCATCTCCCTGGTGTGTTCGCACCCATAAAGACGCTGTTTCCGAAATTGTTCGAAGGGTCGTTTTGCTGCTGGCCATCCGGATTCAGCTGAGACTGGTCGATTGTCGTCGGGTAAAATTGGAAAGCTGGGTCAATGGCTGCGCTGTTCTGGATATATGAATCCCACGCCTCCTGCCGGTCTATTAGTACACTGCCATCATATGCGAACCACAAGTAGAGACATACCCAATCCAAGTTTGCTGGTGCGTCCATCATGCCTGTGCCAGAACCTGCATTACCGAAGACCGAGAATGGAGACGCAACGCTGTTCAAATTTCCAAATGGATTCGAGTCCATCGTGAAATTAGGCGTCAATCCAGTGCTTCCTGACGAATCACCCATAGTCATATCGATGTTTCCATAGCGAGTTCCTCCAGGAGACTGAGCCATGTTGCTGTACAACGCAGCAGTATTGGGGCTCAGGCCGCCTGAGAGCATGCCCAACGTCATAGCAGCCGCATGATCTGGCTTGTCCTCGTCAAATCTGGCGAAGACCTCGTTGGTCGTGGGACCTTCTTGCGGTGAGCAGTTTCGGAGCTTGAGCTTGTCGAGAATTATGCCGAGAATATGGGAGGCTTTGTAAGCTTCCATTGATGTCTCGGCAGACTCCTTCCAAATGGTTTGGGACATCTCCAAAGCTGCCAGCATGTCAGCACGTTGTGCCGGAGTCCAGAAGTACATGTCAAAGTTTGGTGGACGATCAGCCAATGATTCCGTCACAGTATCGTAGTGAAGGTCCAAGCACACAATCATCGCTGCGAGTAAGAAGTCGTGCTTTGTGAGGGACGAAATAAACCACTTCATGGTCCGCATTCGACCACCTGGTTGGGACTCTCGGTAAAGCTGTGCTTGATGCCGCAAAATTTCCATAGATGCATCCACGCAAGCCCTGCGTGAATGTGCGTATCTTGGGTTCTGACGAGCACGAGCAATGTACTTTCGGTGGAGTACGCACATGGTCTTCTGCCAGAAGATATCCAGATTGAACCGTTGCATGAGCAAAGTCGCAGGATCATGCGTGCACTCCTCGATGGGCCGCAATTGCAGATGGGGTGCCATATTCATCTTCAGATCTCGCAGCGCACTATCCCGCTTCAGGACATCGTCATAAGTGACCCCTTTCCCACTGCAAGCATTCAACTCCTCCAGGATCTCACTAAATTGATATGAGATCTGAGTCTTTGCAATCATGTACGACACCGGCGTAGGCTCTGAAAAAGGTCTCGCTGGTGGCAGAACTTTCGAATCAGGACCAAACTCGTCTTCGAAAATGTTCCGAGGAAGAGCTGTGTCGCAATCTGTCGTCCTAATCATGCTTGGCAGAGCAAGTTGGAAGGAGAACAAGGTATCCATCTGGCGTACAAAAGCCCAAATTCGTCGTCTCATCTCTGCTTGATAAGGTATGACCCCGGAATAATTGCTAGGATCCCGATGGTAACCCATTCGCATCGCCAGACGTACAATCATGCCTACTATGACCCAGATCCCGACTTCAGCGTCCCACCGGCTATTGTATTCTCCATGGACGTAGAGAATCATGGTCTCAATTGTATATATAGATGACTTTGTGTAATCGGAATTCACAAGACACTGTACAGTTCGTAGTCGGTATTCTGCTGCTAAATCAAGGGTGCGGCCTAGTAACCGCGTTAGTACGCGGTCCATGGGATTTTAATTCATGCCGTACCTTTCCATTCAAGCGGCTCATCCCCAATCTTGTGATACGACTGCATCGCTAAACAGAGTATCGCGTACAAGAGGCCGAGCCATACTATCGATGTTTTTGAAGGATCTTGCCAGTGTGCTTGTAACTGCTTGTGAAACGTAGGGGAGTGGAGAATGTGCACAGCTGGATCATAGGAGTTGAAATACCGAGTCACGAGCTTGTCGACAGCTGACTTCGAAGGGACTTCCGCACGGAGTTCTACGTCTGTGGCTGCCGTATGTGCGCTGAAAAGAAATGCCGGGCCGTCCCTCGCGGTGCTTGGCTTCGATTCTTTAATCTTCTCGTAGTTCTTTTCGAGTTCCTTCTTGTGGTTCGAGAAGTAATTTTTGACTTCAGCAATCTAGATCACGCAATCAGCACGATTCTCATGCTACGAAGTGCTGACTATGCAAGAAGTGTTGTAGTTCCAGCAAGTGAAAATTGGTTCCGTTCTGATGGTAGAGTCGCCTCTGCTCGTTTCTGCTCGTCGTGGTGGATACAGCCTATTGGGCCACTAGCACCAAAGCTCTCCAACGACAAGTAGTGAAGAGACCATACTGTCCTCGATAAATGAAAGGATTTTGATGATGGAACAAAGAGGAATGCTCACATCTGCTAGCACCAAATGCCAATGCGAGTCCCCAAAGTACAGTGACTTTCCTTTGTCGGCATCGACCTTTAGAACGCCCAGAGAGTTAGTCACTCCTTCAACTTCACTGTCTTCGCCTTCCTCTTCCTCCTTGATCATGTCATCGTCCTCTCTTTCCAGATCGGCGCCAGGAAAGGAAGAGGTAGCATCACTCTGTGAACGAGAGATAGCAGCAGCCGCAGCGGCTGGACCAGCAGACTGGGCGCCATTGGTCATCAATGACAAAACTAGGCCTTCTAAACGGTCAATACGGTTTTGCATATCATCAGGGCTGGTTGCTCCTTGACTTTGATTCTTCTTGCGCGTTCCCGGTGTCGCATACGAGCAAGAGGAGGCGTCACCTCTCCTAATACAATTCTCGCATGGGTGCGACCGGTTGCACTTCAATCTGCAAGTCTGTCAGTATCGCCGAGAAGTTGGGATGAACGATTTTCCCGAAATAGGATATAGAAGGTAATCAAGAAGGGACGACTGACTTCCTGTGCCTACACGGCCCGCATGACAGGGGCACTCTGTTTCTCTTCCGAACAACCCGATACTGGGCATCTGGAGAATGGCCTCCAGCGCTCGAGGAAGTAGTAGAGGGTGGTGTCGGCGTCATGACGATGAATGATGGCTTAAGAACGGATGAAAGTTCACGGACAGATACAGAACGACCTCCAATCCAGGTTGGTGGGTATTTACTCAGCAGCCAGGAATAGTCAAGGGTGGGTCTTCCTCAGGATAAATACGTCCTTTTTCGGCACTTCGAGCACTTTCGTAGTTGTTCGATACCGGTGTTCTGACTACCTGGCCAATGGTGAACCGAAGATTAAGGGGCAAGAGCCACTACTCTTAGGAGGCTTTCCCGCGTCGGCTAGCCTCGAGACAGGGAGGTGTCTCGCTCACAAAGAATGATTGACCTGGCCTCTAGGGCTGAGTGGTGGAGATAGGATTGGAGATGCAGATGACCAACAGCCTTATGTCCACTAAGCAACAATGGTCAAAGAGCCCCGTGCTGGCGTATAAATGCTGCCTGCTCGTCCCTCGAAATCTCAATTTGCCCCTCGTAGAGATGCCAATGAAAGACGAGCTCACGGCTATGCTTATGAAACTTTAATAACCTGATACGACGAGGCGCAAAGTCGCTCACGCAATCTTCTCTCGGCCGTAGATTTGGCTGATCTGCTCTTGACCGCTTTCTCGCTCGCGCAACGGCAAACGGCGTTTTCTGATTACTCGGTGGAGAGTATTCCAAACCAGCTCTCGCTTCGAGTTGGAGTTCCTTCTAGAAGCTAGTCCCGCTTCTGGCTCTATTCTCCAAAAATCATGCACTCTTGCGCGAAGCTACTCGCGTGTGCAGTTGGTGCGGATGGAGACTGCAGCTTCTGATTCCAGGAAACAATTCCAATTGAATCCCTGAAGATGCAGAACGGGCCGCAGACGTCTGATATGGCAGTCTTCAACGTTTATGGGATGGTGCGCCACTGGCTTTCCTTCGGTGCGAGCAAAGAGCGATGTGCGAAATATCGGTGTCGAGGACCTCCGCCCGGAAAGACTGCAAACAATTCGATAGGAACTCGGCGAGGTCCTGTCCAGGCAGGAGGAATTGTTCAATTGCTATACTGCGGTCAGAAACTCTTCATGCACGATTTGTTCCGTGTTCCAATTTAGGAGTGCGTACGTATGGGAGGAATTGTTGCACACGGTGTCTGGAATTCTCGGGATGGCTGTGCACCAGACAGCCCACGAATGCTTCGGAGACTCCGTGCTTGGTCCAAAGATAGACAAAGGAACGTTGCCTCTCGTCCAGATGAAGTTATCGTCAACTTAGGGATCGGTCATCCACACTTGACGTCGAGGATAGACGTTGTCAATGCCAAGTTCGGCGAAGAATTAGCGGCCACAAGGCTGAAGTGGGGAGACGCTCGATTGGCCTCAGTGCCTCAAACGAAGGCAACTTCTGCACAACTGCTTGCTAATCGAGGCTGGCAACTGTTCCAGATCTGTCGAGGTGCAGGATTTCGTCCTCCTCGACGGTACTTTGCCACCTTTATTATGCTGTGCAAGCAGAAGACGACGTCGAGGTCGGGGCGCAAGGCAGCCAAATACACCGCGTCGTCGTCGGGACGTCAAACACCTGATCGCCAGGGAGCTGACAAAGGTGGCAGGGAATAGAATTTGGTAAGGGTTGATGGTGCATATCCAGCCATGAAATGACTCACAGATGGACGAAGGAGCAGCAAATTGACTGTCAAGCGGCGAGCATTTGGCTTCAATGCCGTCACACTGCTGCTCTAAATCCGATATCTCCGAGAGTCGGACGAATTCCATATTAAATGTAGGGAGTCTCCTCTTTGCGTTCTTTTTTGACTTCCAAACATCGTCGCCACAGTTAGCGAGGCTCAGCAGTGCATTTTGGCGTATAGAACCAGTATAGAAGCACCATTCAGGCGTCACGATTTGCATTCTCGTTAGTTGCCCAACTACATGCATCATTCCCCATGTCTTACCCGGGCAAGCCGCCTACGAATGCATGCAGCATGTCTCACTAGCAGACACTCTTCAGAAAAACAGTGGTCAGATCCAGATGCACACACAGCCATCCAGTGATTAGGAATTGATGTACGGAGCATACTTGGATTCTGGGGCAGCAGGATGTCAAGCGGCTCAACATTACCCCTTTCTATGCTCCGGAGAGCCGGCATTCCGTGAGGGGGGTTGTGTAACCATTGTGAAAGCATTGAAGAAGACAGGAGGATTATGTACAGCTTCCCTTGAGCTTTTCAGTATCGAAGCATACCTGAACGCCTTCTTACTTCGCGTTACTGCGGCACCACTCTGACGTTCTTCAACTCCGCGAACTCCATGGATTTTGGCGGCTTTGTGGGCATTGTTTTGCTGATATAGAACATCTTTGGGAATCGATAGCATGTGATGAGTTGGCCTACGATTAGCTTCCAGGTTTCGTAAACCTCTTCAAATGGGTTGAGGTTCCGAGGGGGAAGATGGTATTGATCTGAGGAGTCCAAGGATACATGAGTAGGTGAGGGAGCCACAGTGTATATGTCGAAATGCATGCTGTTTATGGTCAAGTAGTCACGTGACTGCACTCTTGCCTCACCGAGAATCTTCCCTCTATGTAACTGAGTCACATGTTCTAGCGCTGTTGAGAGTCCTCTTCAGTGTCTTCTGTCGTTTGGAAACTTACATTTGAGTAAAACGGCCCCTTCAGCTCTACACTGTTCCCCGTATCTTGTTCTCTTCATTGTTTGTCGAGAATGTTTCCTCCAATAAGCACTGGCACACTAGCGTATACCCAAGGTAAAGTCTCGTTCATACCACTGCTGCCAGAGATTGGAAGACAGCAACAAATCTTCATTAGTATTGCAAGATTTAGGGTCACGTGGTCGTCCCAGATATTCTGACTGCATAAGTTCTTGTTTGAAGTCGACCTCTTTCATAGAATACAACACTCTATCATTTCACTTTCAATCAATTCTCAAGGCAGGCCCCGGCTAGCGTATGAGCTTGATTTTCGGTGGTAGCCCTTCCCAAACATTTGAGAACGATGTACAGAGGTATCTCCGTACCTAACACTCTCATTACCTCAATCTATCCGGCTCTAAATATCCTTGGCACATAGATATCATTGAAGCGATAAGTATATCTCCAGACGGGAAAGTGATTTCTTGCAAGCGGCATGTCTCCGAGTTATCATGAAAGTAATAGTGGAGCCGCGACAGCGTGCTACCTCAAACCCCACGCAGCTCGCAAACCTATTGACCCAGTGAAGGACAACTGATAAGGAAAGAGCCTGAGCCTCAGATTGCTGATTCGCCAGGCGCATTCTGCTTGTTGCGTCTACTAAAGCAGCAGCTGGCGGAAAGCGGGGTTTGCATTGTTTCATCACCCATATAATTAATGCTCGAGCCCTCACTCAATGAATGGTTTCTCCCTGATCAGCGTTCGACTCGCCCTCACTCGACTTGACCCAGACCAGACCAGAACCTCATTCAACAGCCTCGTACTATTCACATCACATCGGTTAGAATTTTGGAAGACCCGACAGCAATACTAAAGTGAGTGTCTATAAATAGGTCTTCCTTTCTCGGTGGCTTATATGCAGCACAGCATGGTGCCATCAAATGAGCCTCTACCAGCATATACTCCATCGCCTACAGCTGGCTCTGGCTAGCTCACCAACATTCTCTCACCTTATCGCTGGCGCACCAAAGCAGAAGATATTGGGTGGTAGGGCTACTGCGATGCTGCTGTATGCCAACGAGAATGACTGAGGTGCCAATGAAATGCTTGGATGTTGAGCTTGTTAGGCTGAGAGAATTAGCGGGATTGGTTGAGTTACCTCGATGTTCTTTTAAAATGTACAAACTGTTAGCTATCTGATTACGCTTGTTTGTATTTGGCTTCATGAAATAAGACACTCCTTCCTTGAACAGTTATGCCACTTGAACTCGTACATCTCTCTTCTGCCGGTCTCCTCGCCGCCACACAAAGAGTCAGGGTATGCTCTATCACTCGTCTATTCAGTTTTGTACCCCTTAGCCTCTCTTCTGCCACCTCTCACCCTCCCTTTTTCTCCGCTCTCGTAGTTCTTTCCTCACCAAATAAGCACTCTACCTCGCCACCAGCTATAGCAAGGACTCAAGGTTCGGTCTGCCACTCAGGTGAAAGGTTCCAGCACTCGCGTGTAGAGTTCTGTCATCTTTCACCCTCTCTTCTACCCTCAACTCCTTCCCCCTCACCACATTATAAACCAAGGATCCGGAGTTCTTTCTACCACTCGTCTATCGAGTTCTACCACTCTTATGCAAGGATCTAGCAGTCGTCTCTCGAATTCTGTCACTTCTTACCCTCTCTTCTACCTTCAAGTCCTTCACCTCTCCATCTTCAAGGCAAGGATCCTATATTTCTTCTACCACTCGTCTATCAAGATCTACCAATCATCTACAGGGATGAAGGTTTTGCTCTGCAACTCGTCTCTCAAGTTCTACCACTTATCTACAACGCTCTACCACTCGTTTCACAATTTTGCTAACCTTCACCCTCTCCCAAAGCCTCTCTTCTGCGTCAACTCCTTCCCAAAGCTCTCCACCACCGCCTTACAAACAAGGATCCAGGCTGTGCTCTATCACTCGTCTCTCGATTCCTACCACTCATCTGCAAGGATCCAGGGTATACCCCACCACTCATCTATCGATATCTGTCGTCTCTCATCCCCCCACCCCCAAGGCTCTCTCTAGTCACCATATGTTTACCAAACTCTACACCACCCCGTCAAAGTAAGGATCCAGGGATTGTTCTACCACTCGTGTACTTTGCTCTACCACTCATCTCTCGAGTTCTATGATCGCACACCATCCCTTCTGGCATCAGCTCCACTGCCGAACTCTCCACCACCTTACATGCAGGGATCCAAGGTTCGGTCCAGCACTCGTGTGGGTTATTCTACCACTCATGTGCAGGGGTATGGAGGTTGTGAGGCGACGTTGAGCGTAAGTACAGTCAGTTTCCATGTCTGGAGATTAAACATGGGGGTCAAATACTTGCTTTAGCGGTGAACTTCTGAGATACGTTTCGCACTGTAGTGCTTTGGGAGGATGGTGTGAAATTGAAAAGAGTAAAGTGAATGCTGTAGGGTGGGTGTAGGTGCAGAAAGGGAAGAGACCTAGGTATGGGAGTGTGAAGAAGCGAGTGGTCTTGCGAGATGGTCGTAGCGCCGGAGAGTGATTGGCATTGCCCAGAACAAGAGGGGATGGCTACGTGATAATAGCATGTCACTCGTTTTTCTAATCTGAGCGTTTTAGTGGAACAGAGATACAGAGTTCGACTGCAGACTAAAGGAAATGTAGTGCAGATGATGTGGCAAGTCGCACAAAGCACAAAGTATACAACAACGGTGGCGTGGGGCCACTCTTCGAGTCTGTGAAACGACCACTAGACAGCCAAAAATGAAGTTGAAGTGAAATTCAACTCGAACTTATTGAGCCAAAAGTTCTAAATTATATACTAGAATTATTTCTAATTTCCTCCCATCCCGTCCTTCTATCCCATCATTAAATCATGACACCTCCTCCTTTAGTAAGAGTAAGGGTAAACAGGAGGATAATATCCATCCGGGATCTCAAGCTGCCCATGGTAATAATTCTTATCCTGCTGGCTCTCCCACTCCGCCTTAATAGCCGGGAGCGTAGTCCGTCCATTGCGGCGCGAGTGGCAATCAGGCACTGGCTGCGGAGCCCAGGTCTCGGAGTTGAAGATTCCAGGGTATGAGAGGTTGAAGAAGCGGTCCTCGAGGGGAGGAGTAGTAGACCACTTGCGCAGACGGTCTCCGGTGTGCTCGGCGACGTTGGAGAAGACATTCGCGCCCACGTCCCAGCGACCGAGAGTGTAGAGGTCCCAGTTCGCTTCCACGGTGGCAATCTCGGAGTAGTGGTCGTAGAAGTTGTAGTCGGTGGTGCCGACGAGGGACTCGGGGATGGCGTCACCGAGGAGGATGGAGAAGACGCGGTTTTGAATGGTGTAGGTCTCGTTCTCGTCGAAGGTGATGAGGACCATGGTGTTCTGCATAAAGTTGGGGTCGTCCAAGAGAGGGCCCAAGAAGTCCATGAGCCAGACACCGGCAACGGTGACGGAAGTATCGTGACCATCAGAGGTCATGTTGGGGGTGACGAACATCCATTGGGGAAGGGTGTTGGCCTTCAAGTCCTCGTAGAAGAGAGTGGTATTCTTGATCTTCTCGAGTCTGTCCTGGCTGGTAACAACAGAGTTGTACAGAACCTCGGGGTTGTGCTTTCGGACATAGTCGTTTGCACCAGTCTTCTGGTTGACCCAGGAGAAACCTTGGTAGCCAGTATATGGCATGTCCTCCTGGTATAGACCCCAGCTGATTCCCTTGTCCTCGAGCAGGTCGACAACAGAGGAGACGTTGAGAGGGACTTGGGTGAATGGGTCACCATCCAATCCAAAGTAATCACCTCCAACGGCGGCCATATAATTAGGTTCAGATGGGTGGGTCACAGCGAAGTTGTTGGCAAGTGTGATACCCTTCTTGGCGAAGTAGGCGAAGTTAGCTGTGAAAGCAGTCAGTCAGGTACTTGCATCTCCAAAAGTATTGGGAATTTTCCATACGGTCAGCAGCAGCCTTGTCATAATCGGTGTTCTCGAACCAGATCGAGACATATCGGTCGAAAGCAGCACCCTTGACGTGAGTAACAGGGCTCTCGCTCTTTGCGGTGGCTGCGGCAGCATCCACATCCGCAACATCGGTGGCAGTTGGAGAAGCTGGGGCTGGGACAGCCAAAACAGCGGAAGCCAGTGAGGTAACGGCGAAGGAAGTAGAGAAACGCATGGCGAGACACTGAAACTAATCAAGAGGCTTCTTGAGATGTCTTGAACTGGCGAGGCTCAAGAGCAGAGAAAAGAGAGGGAAACAAATGGACAGGGCCCTGATACTTATACATAACGGACGAATTGTCCGGCGGGAAGAACTCGTATTTGCACTGCACTACCTTGTACCTGATCTATGGCCCTGGTACGGAACTAGAGGAATCTGACAAGTCTATAGAAATTGGGGAACAACAGCGGAGCGGACGGGCAATACATGGATGCGGGGCTTGGCCTCGAGGCTGCGAGTAGCGCCAGGACCAACTCTTGGACCTATCGGATTGCGGCAAGGTCGGCCGCACCGCCAGCCGGAAGGTTGGGCGAGGCAGGCGTGCGCAGATGGAAGGCTGCAGGGCTACTATTTAATTGAGGGTCGCGGGGAGAGAGTGGGAGGGAGAATTACTCGTACTCGAGTATCGTAGAGCAGAGAGCAGAGAGGTGCTGAGTGCTGAGTGCTGAGAAATCACTGGACAGCTCATCCAAACTATCCAGATGTTTTGCTTCCTGGCCACAGGATGCAGGCACGAGGGCCCCTGTAGCCCACTTCGAGCTCTGCTTTCATCCCATTTCTTTGCAAATTTGCTGGTGAGCCTCGTCGACCGGATCCCAAGCGGTTCAATCAGCGCAGAGCTACCCTGGCAGCGGCTCAGCCACTCGGTCCCGGGAACGGATTTGTCCTGCCAAATTGAGGTTTTGTTGCTGACCGGATCAACATCGTGCAGGTCTTGATTGGTGGTAAACAGAAGTCTTGGATATGCACATCCTAAGGTACAAGTATTTCCCTCGTTGCAGTAGATCTGTGGGGTTGATGTTCAAATGAGCCAAGTCTGGCTGCGGTCCACTATTAATGCGCCTTCTCCAACCATTCTAGAAGGGAAGGCGGGCGACCTAACCGCTAACAGGCAGGTCAGCAACGGTACGGCTTCCGCGACGCCACCGACTCCAGAGCCTCGTGGGGTCGGATGGCACCATGATTGGGCAGAGGCGAGAGGCACGAGGTGCTGATGTTCAGGGTCGAGGAGAAGACCGATGCAGCCGTTCGCTGGAGCTTACTTCGTACAATGTATGCTGGGAGGGCCCTGCACCAAGCACCAGCACAAGCACCAACGAGCTGCCAATTTTTACGCATCGCCTGTCGTGAGCACCGTGGAAGGCTACAACCGACGAATCGACATTTTGCACTTCCCACGAGTTGCACCCAAAATGGGTTCCGGCCCTCAAGGCTATGATTCGCCACGCACTCTGCCCAGCTGCCTTGCACCGTTTCGCCGGGATACCTTGACCGCGACGATCACCACCCTCAAGGTTTCTACGCTCCACCAAAATCTGATCTGATAGTACTGTACCGGTGCAAGGCCAAGTCCCGTGAAAGCCTGCAGCTCATTTCTACCCTCATGCTTCGTTTTGTCTGATTTCTTCCCTTTCTTTTGCCCTCGCATTGACAGAGAACGCCTGATCTCAATTCATCTGCTTCGTCGAAAGGCTGAGAATTGTTTCAGCAATGCGGGTGTGACACGATCCACCACTATCCCAAAGTCATACCACCCCTCACTTCTCCAATCAAGGCTTCCAAAGACTCCTGCAAGTATGGCTCCCTACAAGAATTACAAAGACGAACCCTCTCCTCGCTGCAACCGCAGTGGCAGCCTCGAGGACAACCTCGAAGACGTCGAGATGCGAGAACGCGAGGATAGCTATGAAGCCGAGCAAGAAGAGCGCCTTCTGCCTGGCGAGGATGTAGAGAGGACCGGAGATCTCGAGTACAAAGAGGAATGGCATCTGCGGACTGGGTGGGCCATCGTATTGTCGATTTTGGCAGCAGGCGGTGTCTTTGCGTTACTCGTCATCTTTACCAGCGCCGTCATCGTCAATCAACATCCAGACATTGGGGATTTGGAAGTAGTAGGAATGGGAAGTTTCCGCAGACCAGCCAGCGACTGGATTCTGAGTCGTTCATGGGACTTTACAGCCCCTCCGAAGATCCGAGAATACAAGTGGACGATCGTGGACGGTTACGGAAATCCAGATGGAGTTTACAGGCCTCTGCTTATGATCGATGGACAGTTTCCCGGACCCATGATTGAGTGTAATGAAGGAGATACGCTCATCATTGATATCATGAATCAGAGCGAGAATGCAACTTCCATTCATTTTCATGGTATCTTCCAGAACGGTACAAACCATATGGACGGCACTCCCGGCATAACCCAGTGTCCTATTGCACCGAAATCGCAATTCCGATACAATTTCACGGTCACAGGCCAATCCGGTACCTATTATTACCATGGCCACCAGGGCATTCAAGCTCTAGATGGACTTTACGGGCCTGTGGTCGTCCATGGCCGAGAGGAGAAGACCCTGCAGCAAATCCCCTACGTGAGCGATCGGGTCGTGATGCTTTCGGACTATTACCATGATCCCAGCCATGGGCTTTTGATTGAGGCTTTGGAGCCGGGAAGTGAGTCCTCTCCAATTCCGGATGGTGCTCTGATCAACGGCATGAATAAACGAGATTGCTCCGAGCTTCCTCACCGAGCGTGCTGTAATTCGACCGCCGTCTTGCCGTCGTTCGACTTAACAAGAAATGCAAATCACCGATTACGATTCATTAATGTTGGCACATTCGCCTGGTTTCAGGTCAGTGTGGATGAGCACCAGTTCGCCATCACTGAGGCCGACGGCACAGATCTCATCCCCACGTGGCAGAACCAGATGATGATCAGCCCTGCTCAGAGATACAGCGCGATTCTCAATACCAACCAAACGACGGGTGACTCGTTCTGGCTGCGAGCTAGAATGGTCACACATTGCTGGAAAGACTCTTCTCAGCCAGGCAATGGAGCGGAAGAGGTGAAAGCTATCCTCAATTACGTTCCACCTCACCAGAGGAAATCCAAGGGTTTGACCGCCCAGCCCACTTCCAGGGACTCAGGACGTGGAATGGAAATGAAATGCAAAGACATGGACAGAACGCTATTCGTGCCATCAAAGTTCCAACCCGCTCCAGCAGTTGCAGATCACAGCTACTACATCCGATCCAACCTCGAGATCGGTGCTTGGCGTTTAGAGCGAGGGTTTTTCAATACCTCCACTTTCCGACCGAATTTGCAACAGCCCACTCTTCACCGCACAGTTGATGGACTGGCGAGCCAGAACGAGACGTTCGTCCCAATGCAGAATACTGATGGTGTTAACTCCGTTTCATACGATTTGAAGAACGACTTCGTCGTCCAACACACTGGCATCAAAGTCATTGATCTTCTTGTTGAGAACTTCGACGAAGGCAACCACCCTATGCACTTGCATGGCCACAAATTCTGGGTCCTTGCTCAAGGTCACGGAGGTCCCCCCAAGTACGATGCTCTTGGATTGCAGCCTGAAGGAAAGGGTGTTCTCCCTGGCCATGAAGGCGTCCTCGATAACCTCGTCAGACGAGATGTTGCTACAGTTGAAGGCTTTGGATGGATGTACATCAGATTCGTCGCAGATAATCCAGGAGTCTGGGCGTTCCATTGCCATATGGCTTGGCACTCGGAGGCTGGATTGACGATGCAATTTGTGGGCCGTGTGGATGAGTTGGCAAACTATGAGATTCCGGAAGAGAACAGAAGACTCTGTGAGGCGCCGAAGGATGAGCTGGAGAGGGGAGGAGTGCCGAAAGATGATATTTGGTTTGGGTTTGGGAAGGATTGAGCGAGTTGCACATAGTTGCAGCGAAAGAGATCAGAACCCCGAATTGCATTATTCCTATACAGGGCGACTGCAAACGCGGCTGGCTCCCCTCGGAATTTAATGAGGAGAATTACCGAATGAGCGCCAGACTCCACGATTCAGCAACGGCGACCTACCAAGCTGGAAATCATAATATTCCATGAGGAGCAGCTTGAGCGAGCCAGAAAGCCCGAGCCAAGAAACCGAGCCAGGAGGAGAAGGCATTGCAGATATCACGATATGCTCAAAATTTGGATATCAGAATATCAGAGTTTGTTTGTATATAATCTTACAATCAACTAGTCAGTCGAGCGATTAGCGCACATAGACCAACCTAATACCACACATATACCCAGCTTCCTTCCCTCTTCCTATTTATCATCTTCCCTTTCAATTTCATCAATGCCAAGTGGCAATTCCATTTTCTCAAACCCTCAGCTACTTCATTCAAAGAGGCACACGGACCAGCTATCAGGTATATATCTCGACTGCAACATAGCGTCGTTCAAGCTCCCGACAAACCGAAATAGTACAGTGGTCTGGTCCATGTGGTGTGGAGTTAAGGATGGGCTTTGCTTTGCGCGTGCTTTGTATGCTCTGGTGCTGGAGAATAGAGGTGTTGAGCTTTTTGTGTTGCTGCGTCTGAGGAGGGGCGGGGCGGGAAGGAGAGATAGAGACGGTCGTCGATGGGGTGAGCGTTGTCAGGTTCTGGGAAGTGTGGAACATGCGATGCAAGTGCTAGTTTTATGTCTCATTTTTGCAATTATTGTCGATCTTTTTGTCTATTGTCAAGGTAGTGTGCATTGTCGTTATCTTGCTTGTTAGGTGCGATGTGAATTTTGGGTCTAGATATGGGAGGGGAGAGATTGTGCAGAATGAATCTTTGTTTTTCTTATGCTGGAGCTTCGTGGTTCTTTTGTAAGTTGATCGATGTTTGCTGTATGCTGTAGTGAAGAGGGGTTGGGTTTAGGTTGAGGAGGGGCGTTAAATACTGTTCCGCTGGTAGAAGAAGTCTTTGGTTAAAAAAGTTTATAGAGCACAGTCTCACGACAGCTGCAGTCTACAAAACCAGCCTGACAGGAAGAAACAGCGCATCAGCTTGAACTGCCAATGTGAGCCTCACATGTGGGGTTGTGGCTTGCTTTCTCAGGTCCTTGATTGGTGGTCGAGCCGACACAGTAGAAGCAGGGCGCGCACAAGAACCCCACTTGAAGACTTGAAATGTTGCGTTGACAATTTGTTCAGCCACTACATATCTAACTATATCCACAACAGCTCTTAGTACTTCAAAGCTCGATGGGATTCCGAGCCGTCAGCTTGAGGGTTCAACTAATAGGGGCCTCATTCACTCCGAGATTAAATCCCCTCCACAGCCGTCGCCGTCTTACTTACTAAAGACGACCAACATCATGGCTGACTCCAACGGAAGCGGGGTCGCTCCTTATAAGCTGCAGACAAGGCCAGAACCCCGTAAGTCAAGTACAAAGTGGATACGAATAAACTCGCAACTAATTCTCAAGCTGAATTCGAGCCTCGGCGGCGGTGGCGGAAGGGGCTGCGGCCGTCTTATGATGAGCCAGAGACCACCACAAGCGTGAATCATTCAGTATCAAATGACCTCAGCAAACCTTTTGAGCTAGAGTCGAGTCTTGATCCCCGTAAGTGAAGATGACAGTATAAGCTCTCTCTAATTGCTCTCAGAATCCGGATTTCACTCTGGGATTCTCCCTCCACACCAGTCGGCATCTTACTTGCTAAAGACCACCAAGCCTATGAAGCATTTGGCGAAATTTAGTTTTGACGACCGTAAGTTATGAGTAAAATTTAAAAAATTTCTCTAATTATTCCTAGGCTTTAGAACTTATAACGATTCGGAGTTTCAAGTCGGAAGGGTAAGAAACTTTATTCCTCCCTTCAGAGGAAGAAAAAATCCAATGAAGATGTAGTAGCATTGAAATTATTATTACAGGTCTTTAAGATACTTCTAGAGTGTCGAGTGGATGACGGCGAGGAGGACGACTGTGAAGTAGAGAGCGAGGTAGTGCTGTGGCGAAAAGATCGTAAATTCCGAGACTTGAGGTTCCGAATATTGTTGGTCCTATACCGATGGGAACATGCTTGCACATGCCTGTGAGCTCCCATTGTTTCTTTCGTTGTTACGAAGCCGAGGCCTTCCGCTTTTTGACTGAATTGCATTAGCGAAATCACGACTTATTCTCGACGAGGTACTATGAAGCCAGGTGTCCGGGCAGAAGATCATGCCATCGTATACACGGATATTCCTTTTCACCTGGAGGGGGAACATAAGTTGTCGAAGACACCCATCAAGATGTTACCAAATGGGAGAGGCGATACCCTGCATGCAGCATCTAGACTCAATTACGCGAACTCATATACAATTCGTTACCATGAGGTGTTTGTCTCCATCATTGGGACAATTGACGCGCACTCAAACTGGCAGATATTTATCGACTTCGACTTGCTCCATTTTCGCCATTCTAGGAATGATTCACCCCGGGAAAATTCGGTGTCCGTCTCTGAAACCGAGTCAATCGATGAGTCTGTAGCTGCGAGAATAGGAGGTCTGAAGATCACCGAAGTCGTTCCACTTTCAGAAAGTAAGTCGACGGATACATCACTGGTAATTGGAGAGTCACCGGAACACCCCATTGAAGACGAAACGCTCACTCATCTAAACACCAATTTCTCTTCAGCTATGTCGAATTCTTGGGAAGGAATACCTGGGGCCTCCAATGCCCAAACCTCTGCACAAGAAGCCTTGACGGTTTCTCTCGGTTCACATTCCCAAACATCCGCTATCGTTAGTACCCTCCAAGCTTCGAGCGTGATCTCGAGAACAGCAACCGACGGAACTTCTAGCTGGCTGAGTAACACACAAGCAATGGTCGCAGTTGCTGGGGGTAGTCTTCTGGCAGGGCTTGGAATTGCCAACACGCATTTTGCTCGACGAAACACTGAGATAAACCGTGAGAATGCCGAAATAAACCGCGAAAATCTCGACCTGCATCGCCGGGACACTGAGATTGCAGATCAGAATGCCCAGACGGCAAGGAGGAAAGTCGAACTAGAGGAAAGTGCTGAGAGAGCAAAGCGGCGTCCACCGAGAAGATCACAGTCGTTTCACAGAGACGTTAATACTAGCTCTTCGGATGATGAATCACAGGGTCCAGACAGAGAACGTCAAGTCGTCACTCATCCTCCAGATCGACAGAGTGGTACTGCTTCTTCCCGAGAAGCCGCATCCGTCACGGCAGCTGGCGTGCCAAAAAGCTCCGCTCGCATAGCAAATAGCTACAGAGAAGTGGGACCTGTGGCGTCATTCGCCGCAGGGCCTTCCAAACGGAACAAGGTGACTTTGAACCAAGCAGTGTCACAATCCCACTTGGAGATAATGACAGAGACTCCCATTCTCCCGGCATTCCCAGAACTTCCTGAATGCCTCAAACGAAGTCCTACGCAAATTCGGCTACCCGAAGCGAAGATTGATGGACAAGCGACATATCATAACGACGCGAATCGAGAACCTGCTCGAGTCAGGCGGATCCGAGAGAAGGTCAAGAATGTAGAGAATTTCAAGAAAAAGCAGCTCGAAAATGTCAAGTTTGTCAGAGATGAGATATCGCTTGAAGAGAGACTCAGAAATCTCAGAGTACGTCACGACAACAGAGAGTCGTCCCAGATTCACCGTCTCAGGAACGGTAAATCCAAGGCCAGAAACGAACGTGACGACTCACATGAATCCGATGGGCAATATCCTACTGACTCGACCGGCACGAACAACATGCGTATGACACCGATTATATTTCCAGACGACAAGTGTTTAAGGGATGTCATGCAACATGATGCTGACAACCAAGAGAATTCAGACTCAATCACAAAAGAAGCGATGCCAGACAGCGAGCTGACCCTTAATCAGGAAGATCTCTATGATGAGGAAACATCCCCGGATATAAAACATTTGGCGCACAGTGACGGAGAAGGGAAAACTGCTGCCTCTGAAGTTAGTGGTAGGCCTTTAGATAGGGAGCAAAGTTCAAGTAGCACTCGCAGAAGTTGATACGGAGGAGAGACTGCCTCTTTAAAAGAAGATCTTGCTTTCTGCTCATTGTTTCCCTCTTCGGTAACTTTCACAGTTTCAATGCTAGGAAGTATGCTCTCAATAAGCATCTTCAAAAAAGTGAAGGGAAACCTTACTTTGCGATACACTCCTGAAAATTGGTCTGATTCAAGTCGTTCGGAACCTATGGTTCTATTTATCATCATTGACGAATGCAGAAATCATGACCCAGCACGACTGAGGAGTGAAGTGAAAGACTGATCTTGGCCTATAAATGCCTTTGAGGCTTACCTATTCATGAAATCTTCCCTCTCCTCTATCAAGCATATTACATACTTGGACAATAACTCCGGCAAAGCTACACGATGAGATTCTTGAGGTTGACAGAAAACAACCAACCTTTGTAAGCCAGAGCAGCACGTCTTGGATATCAATCAGGAACGTCAGGTACTTCAGATACACAGAGCTCAATCCGTCAGTCAATACCATGGGCTTGCAAGCGCTCTACGAAGCCAGAGCTCAACAAATCAGCCAGTTGACTGCATTTGAAGCGAATATTCTGGCTGCCACAGACCGCCAAGCATATGGCCATCTCATGCACAGCATCCAGAACCAACGACCTTGGACCCAACAACAGACTCTTGATGAAGTAGCTTACGGTATCTAGAGGCTATGGACTCACGAGAGAAGTCTGATAGATCTAGCTGACATGAATCGAGGGTATGCTAATTCTCAGTATGCAGCTATTGAGCGTGCAAGGTTGGAAATGTTTGGTGGGTTGATGCGCTGAGGCAGAGACCACAATTGCACAACGCATGCGGCAAAGGCAGCAAAAGGAATGGGCAGGTAGGTAACACTTATAACAAAATGTTGTTGAGCTCCCGATAGTCGAGTTTATTGCAAAATACCCAATTTGTCAATGGTCTCTAACAGATCAAGTGACATTTTGCTTGCTTTACTTGCTTTACTTGATTCTTGAATAGCAGTATTCGAGATCAAAAATCCTTTCATTCACAGAGATAATACCTAAGGTCGCTTTGATTCACATTTCACTCATATTCACTGAGAAGGGGTTATTTTCCTACTAAAATTCAGCTGCGTCTCAGCGAGCCAGACACTCTTACCTTGTCATCCACCGAGAGACTAGAGACCACAATGGATAACCAAAACTTCATTACAACAGCCCAGGGCAACACATGCATCGAAAATTCTTGCATATCGAGAAGACCAGAAGTACCTTAGACGACAGTTTCCAAAACCAGTCCCCCCGAAGACAATGGACAAGGATTGCATAGAGGGTCGTCGCATCGCGGCGGAAATCCTGAGGAATGCAGGATTTTCATTGAGTACCTATGCGATCACATACAGGACTTGAGGAACGAACTATGAGATACTCAGGCTTCTGCTGAGCGGACCCAAGAATATCTCCAGCGAACAAGGAAGCACAGTATAAGGCTGCGAGGGATCAAGAGGCCAGAGACTAGGAGAAAAGGAAGCTCAAGGCGCAAGTTGGTCACTCCTTTGGTCATCTTCATCATGGACATTGCCGCTAGAGCAAATAGTGAAAGTGCCGACTCTCTGGTGGTGAAGATGAATCTTTAGAAGCATCAGTGATGGCGTCCAGGTAGATACCAGCTGTGTAAATGTAAACAAAGCGTTGCGCATCGATACTTAAGTTCCTTACTTCCCTTGCTGCTATGTGTTCAGCAGTGACTATTTCTGAATGATGATCTCTCCGCTCATCATCCCCAAACTCGCATCCTCTTTTCCCTCCCACTCTTCCCAAGCTTTGGCCATGTCCTCCATGTCCTCCTCCGTGGACAATCCAGATTTGAGCACCCTTTCACGCGTCTTGCCACCTCGAATTAGCTCAATCATCGCTTGGGCTAGAACAGTCATATTAGAGAGACGACCTATAAAATAATCATGCACATTCGAAGTGGCATAAAAGGACCTACCCCAGACTCTCTTCTCCTCTGGTTCGCTGTAACCCCAAGAACCATAACTTAACGTAACTTGACCCCGCTCTACTCCTGCTTTGAGAGCCCACGAGAGTAGCTGCCGACCCGCCCTTGAGCTTCCGGAAGCATTCATGAATTTTTCAACGAAGTTATGGAACTTAACAAGTCCAGGTAGTTCAGGCCAGAAACATTCCGTCTCATAGTCACCTTCACGAGCAGCGACGATACCCGTTGGCTTCGCCACTCGCAGCATCTCCCGCAGCACAGTCCACGGCTCCTTCAAGTGGCAGAGCACTTGATGGCAGTGAACGATGTCGAACGTCCCGTCGGCAAAGGGTAGCTTGTGAGCGTCTGCTTGCTGAAATGTGATGTTCTTGACGCCTGACATTTCGGCGACGGCCTGGGCTCGTGGTAAGATTTCTAGGTTCAGGTCGGTGGCCGTGACTTGGCCTTCTGGGATGAGCTTTGCGAGGGTCATGGAGATGGTTCCTGAGCCTGCGCCAACATCCAACAGAGTCAGATGGGGATTGCTTTCTTTCATAGACTGAAGCTTGGGTAGGAGATAGGCAGCGCTGTTCTCGGCGGTTCGCAACTCATGGTGAGTGGCTTGAGGGGCTGGGTAGTTTGGCTTCTGAGCTGATGGATCCATCGTTTCATTGACGATCTAGAAAACATTTATTTTGAAAATCTAACATTTCTGATAGTTTCCCGTCTGAATCTCAAGATATATATAGGAAGGGAAAGATACGTCGGGGGTATATTATTGCGCCGCGAGAGTTGCTTAGCGAGCTTACATTTAGCGAAGCTGTCAGGGGCTCCCAAAGCTTCCGATTTGTCAGTTCGGACTTCTGCCATGCTGAATGGCCAGTCAAAAGTTGATATCTGATTGGCAGTTTGTTTTGGCTTGACAAGTCCGCGCACGGTATTTCAAGGAAACGGAGCCGACGAGGAAACGTGTTCTTCAATTGGAATTCTCCCATTACTCTGCCACGCAACGATCACAAACTGAGTTTTCCTGCTTTCATATTGCAATTTGAGTCTCTTATATATAGTCAAGAAATTTATGGAGATCTTTGTCGCTACTTATGGTCCTGTTTTGCTTTGCGGAATTTCCTAATTGAAACTATGTGCAACACGCGTCTTGAATGTTCTCACCTTTATTGTATCGAGCGTCTGCGGAACGTTTGCTAGAGACTTGGATGCAAAATGAGTTTTGCTTTAATTTGATTCGTGCTAGTTATGAAGAGCTTTGAAGGTGGTTTTGGAAGGCTTGGCAGAGTCCCGGTTCGGCAAAGTTGACGATGCTTCGTTTGGGCGATAAGAAGCTCGAAAACGTAAATGGCACTTTTCGAGGAAGTTTATCCACGATCAAGTTATGGGTACTCGTCGGCAATTCCTCACCCCGTTTAAGTTGATCGCGTCGGCCTGAGAGTGCGCAGGAAAGCCGACGAGTAATAAAACATTTTACAAAAGCAAAAAAAAGTGTTTGAGATTGTTATCTTACTCAGTTGGGTCTTGCGGTCTGGAGGTTCTCCATCGTACCTTCCCTAAACCAAGACCTGCTCTCGACACCGCGTAGTATGTGCTCCTTCTGCCCTTGATTCACCGACTTTGTTCTTCTGCACATTCAATGACTCATCCATCTCTTTTCACTACACGACATCAACTCCAAGCCACCGTTCTTTCACCTTCGCTTGACCATGTGTTCCAGCCACATACCAGCTAGCGCCATGGACTCTAGACTCCTCTCTCTCTTTCTCACCAGCCTGATTGCTGATAAGAACAGAAGCATTACGGTTACATCAAAGTCACTTGAAGATATTCATGGTTATTATACTCTCCCTGAAGGATGTAAGTGTATTACTCTGCCACGAGACGCTATCATCGAGTCTCTCCCCGAAGAGCAAGCCACATTCGATGTTATCTACGACCACCAAATCACGAAGTCGCTGGTAGCAATTGGCCAGGCACTTTATGCATGCACCACGCTCTATCGAACGAGAAGCGACCAGGTAACAAGTATGGTTAAGCTGCATTTGGCCTCACTGTTGCACCTTATGCTTTAATGTCGGTCGTCAATCTGATTGTAGCACTTTTTATCCCCACCTTTCCAAAGTTTTATTTTGTTAAGATGAATATTATAGTTAAGGCCCGGGATAGAGGATACAAGTTTACATGCGTTGCTGGGAAATTGCTTGAAGCCAATGCGGCTATCACTCCTGCTGTTCCGGAATTGGGGGAATATATTGCGCTCGAAAAGTCGATCACTTTCACCCAAAGTGCTACAAACGATACGCAGTTGGAGGTTAGTATAAATTTGGCTGCTACACCAGAATCTGAGAAGTTTCTTAGCACCAGGGTTGTGGTAGCAAAAGCTGATAGGCCCATTGATACTTTGTCGGAGGATGCTGAGGGTGACGAGGTCCATGTTCATCCACGGGCGCTCCGGCCGGGGAAGAAATCGTGCAGTTGACCATTCTCGAGGATGGCTCAAATTCTCAGGAAGCAGATCCGGTACTGTTCATTCCAGCATATAATCCACCCCAAAAGTCTTCAATCGCCACTACCAGCCATACGCCTGCCGAGTCCCTTCTCCGATTTATATTTCCTACGGCATCTAAGGATGGCACCGAGACCAGCCCGAGTGCTTCTTTCGCGCATCAATCCAGCTTTCTCTCTCTTCGTTTCTGGTTCATTGCTCTTCTCTCGACACTTCTGACTGTTCTCTCCTTCCTAATCAACTTTTCCATATCGAGATTCAAACCGGGAAACTCGACCGTGGCGCAGAGAGCATGGCTTATGACATGGTCGCGCTTTGGGCAAGGATGGTTGATAGTAGGAGGACTGGGGGGAGTAATTTGGGCTTTGACTTCTGGAAACTCTGGCCATGTATTTCCGGCTAGGTTGCTTCAATCAACGGGATGGACTTTCATCTGCTGCGTACCAGCTATTGGAGGCTTCGTGGTCGTGGGGCAGATGCTTATGGAGTATGGCAATGGCGTGCTTCTTAGTTGATGAACCGGATGGTCGAAGCTTTGTGGACAAACCACCAAACGGAGATCTGGGACAATTATGGCGTCGGCAGTGGCTCGCTTGCCCATAGGAGGTCATTGAGTCTTTTGAAAGGAATGTGGCGACCAGGAAAAGACCTCGAATGAAATGGCACTAGCGATAGAAGCTACAACAGAGCATAAATTGGCACAAGTGTCAGTTAAGCTAGAGAAATATAAAGTCGTTTACGGGCTTGCTGTCAGATACTTAAAAAGACTCTATGAATGAGACTTCTATGGAGATCACACAGTCTCTGCTCGCTGACGGCGAATCAGGGGCTCGGCTCGGTGCATCACCAGACTTCTATGCTTGATTTCGTGCCTGTTTTCGTGCCTGGTCACAGACTGCTGTCGTCTCTCGTGGAAGAAACTCAATTCATGATTAGTAGCACTGGTTCGTTATAGGAGATTTCTCTCTTTTACGATGTCTCGAAAGCTCTGGTCACGAGACAGACACGAATGGAAAAAATATATGCCGATTGAAAAGGGGTTAATAATCTATCCAGGAGCGAGTCTCCGTGCTCCTCACCTACTTCTAAATCAGGATGATTTCTTCTAGAACCGAGTCTGCTTCCTTCTCTTCCACTTCCAAATTTGGGATTGTTCTTCTCACGAGACCTCGAACCCCTTTTGCAAGTCCGTCATTCGTCAAAACGCTCCCTCTTCCAAAAATAGCCTGATACGGCCAGCGCAAGGACGATAAGCAGAACCTCTCTCCACCTTGGCACCACTCCACTACCCAAACGGCATCGACGCGGCACTCTTAGTTGGCCTCCACCAACGCGACCAAGATTCTTCAGCATGGCTCGTCCAAAGAAACGCAGAACACGCATCCGAGAGAGAAGCGAAGCCTGGAATCTTCCCTTGGCGCCCGCGACGATCATCCATATCAGCATACCAAGACCTATGCGCCTGAGCACCCAGGAGACGCGATTCCGTGAGACTTCTGGGCGGTTATTGGCGCTACATGTTTGTTTCATTGCTGGCTGGCGCGAGGGAGTGCGGCAGCTGGGCAGTTCTTGGAAGTTCTTGGACGAGCAAGCGCCATGACATTTCATGTATCAAGAAACCTTAATCTGGACTTGGAAAGGCTTCGCTGTCAGGCGAGAACTTCAGATGCTGTCGCCTCAATTGCTTGTCCTCGAATTCAAATGTCGCGAGGTTATTTGCGGGATTTATTGCGACAGAGAATTGTTTATCGTTCAGAGTAAAGTGCTCGCGAGTCAGCTCGAATCATAATCTCCTCGACAGGCGATATACTTTAGTATCTGCAGCAGGCCCATGCTTATCCCCCAATATCAATCCATGAGATCGCCAGGAACAGCGCAATCTCCAGTGGTGCCTTGCCACTGCTACAGACCAAGTCGCCGCCACTGTCGTGGTCAGACCCTACTGGCCGCGCTCGATTGGACAGCGCAGGCCGGGAGCTTGGCTGCAGGCTCGGGCCCTGTACGACCCCTGCCGTTTCAAAAATGATAGTATGATACTCGAGTCGTCCCCAGATTATGCGTCGCTGGGCACTCGCTCACTTCATTCATAGACGGCGCTGCTCCCCGGTTCCAGTGGCCCTTTACACTCCCTATTCCCGTAATTGCATTACCATAATATCAGCTGGGTGGTCTGCGACTCCTCACGATACATTTCCCTATCTATCCTACTTTCCTCTTTCTCTTCTTGACTACTACGAAAAGACAGTATCATTCTTTCGCTCCTTCCACGCGCGCACCAGTTGCAGCAGCAAATCGATTTTAGAAGAAAGATAAGAGAGTAGACAGTCTCTACTTCTCTACGATCTCACCAATACTCGAAATTCCTCGAGGTTAGAAACAGTCGAAATGGCGTTCGGAATACTTCTCCCTCTCCGCATTGCGCAGGCTGTCTTTGCCGTCGTGGTTGTTGGTCTCTCAGGATATGGTACGCTCAATCCCAAAACCCAATTTCCATAATCAACACCCTCGTCGTTGATATTCAAGAAGGAATCGTTGAGTTGATGATATGAATAGTTGCCCACTGGTACGACTCCGACACCCTAACCGCCTCTCCCTCCCAAATCAACTTCCTAGTCTTCGTCCCCCTCTTCTCCTTCCTCTCCATCGCCTACCTCGAAGTCACTCCCCGCTTCGTCCAAAAAGCTTCCCACCCCTACGCCCACCTCGCCTTCGAGCTCCTCAATGCCCTCTTCTACTTCGCTGGCTTCATCGCTCTGGCCACCTTCCTCGGCAAACTGCTCTTCTGCCGCGGCTCTGTCTGTGCTGCTGCTCGCGCTGATGCGGTCTTTGCGGCTTTCAGCTGGCTGCTGTGGACGGCTACTACGACTATTTTGGCACTGGAGATCTTTAAGGGGGGATTGAAGGGGATGAGGACGGATAAGCAGGCGAAGATGGCGATGAAGGAGGTGCCGGCTCAGAGTCCGGTGGGCCCGTGAATTTGTGAGCCGTTGCTTGTGAGGGAGAGGGGTGGGAAGGGAGGAGGCGAGATAGGAAGGGTGTATTTTCTGCCGGGAAAGGGGGATGATGTTGAAGAGGGGTGGGGTGAGTG
>AYLM01001640.1:0-13581 GCA_001625345.1 Cairneyella variabilis | reverse complement strand
TACAGTATCTTCTGTAAGAGTCACCTTTGCGTGACACCCTTTGCAGAGCTGTCACAATAAGCGTTAGCAGAAACTTTTACTGAAGGTTAGGAAATAGCCCTTATTAGTCCTATCGCGTTAGGGCACAAGTATAGTTTTTCTTAGTTCCTAGTTAAAGGTCTTTTTTCACCTTTTTTTCGTTGATAATTTCTGACTTGATACTAAAGCCTTTACCGCGGGATCGTGCGAAGAACTCCTCCGATGACTCCTTTTTGGGCAATAAGGATACTGAAACAATAACTTGCATGGACTAGTAAATAGGAGGTAATTGATAAAACGATAAGATTGAAGAAAGGAGGTATTTAGATCAAGACAAGTACGGAGGAGAAAGGAATTTATCGAGGAAAGAGAAGTACTCTCCTTAGAGGTATCCATATTGATCCAACTTACACTATAGGCAAAGCACTAAGTATATTTTTGGAAAGTGTCTACTTTAGGCTCCTTAGGAACTTGTTTAGGCTCCTTGAGCATTGTCGTTAAAACTTGACAAAAGCGATATAAGAGAACAAAGATCAGATCAAGTGTGATTGGTTAAAAAGCGAGAAGTCAAAACACGTGACGATATGGTAAATCTTGCTTAGGATACTTATGCCCGCTCAGGCGAGCTTCTTAGGGGTGCTCAGGGTGCTCAGGTGAGTTGCTCAGGATGCTCAGGGGTTACTCAGCCGAGTCGACTGAGCCGAGGGTGATTAGCGCCTGAGCAAGAGCAGCAAGCTTACTAACTCCAAGGGAAGCAGAAAAGAGAGAAAATTGATCGACAATACCTTGAAATTCTTTGGCTTGATGTAATTAACATCAAGAGAACTTACTGAAGGCGGGAGTGTTTTTCGAGGTTTAGCAGACTGCACATTTCAACAAATCCCGCCGGAGCGGGTCTCCTGTACATATTTTAACGCTCCAATGTGACAGAATCTTACTGGGATTTTGCGACTGATGGCAAGGAACATTATCTTTTGAATGAGAGCACGAACGATGAGGTGGTGGATAGAGCGCGTTTCCGAACCCTCCGCCTGGAAGAGGACCAGCTACAGGCGCTCTGGCCAGAGAATGAAGAATCTGACGATGAGCGTGCCAAGAGACTCCGCGAGCGGAATATGGACAGTCTTATGCTACGATTTGATATTCAACTCCGGTTACCTGACTCAATGGTAAAGACGTTGGACAGGTTCGAGTAGAGGAGGGATGATGTTTCATTGATCTAGCTACGGCAGGTCTTAAGGACCCTCGCTAACTAATTCTCTTGGCGCCTTCCAACAATGACATTTTGCGGTTCTGGTGGTTGCAGAATTATGGATAACTACTCGTAATTAGCGAGACGGCGCCACAGCATACAAACTGTCGCTAACAAATCCATCGGCCCCAGATTTTGGTGACGGTATCAATCCCCCGCTCGATTCCTGTCCTTAAATTCGCTGTCTTCTGTATATGTTCTCCTGAGTCTCACCGACTAGGATTATTACTACATATACTCAGCCAGTCCTTACATGGAAAAATTCAGACAATTTTCCTTCTGACCACAACCATTCCGCAACCACGTGCCTATCTGCTCGGTACTCATTTTCGCCTTACCTCAATAACACGATTTCTGCAGAGAAACCTGAGATTTTCGGTGTGCGCAATATCACCGCACGCCCTGTGGGGGTAAATAGTATGTAAATAGTAATACTACTGGCAACACTGATTGGAGACGAGCTGGGCACGGATTAATAGGCGCGGGAGGGCATGATGGAGGGAGGAATGATGGAAGAGTGAGAGGACGGGAGCTGATGACAAAACAGAGGAATCTGCTTGCGCGAGGCTTCTGCCCGAGCGTGATGCTGTTTGCGGTCGTGGGTATGATGACGTTTGGGTTTTGGAAGATTGGGGCGGGGATTAGAGAGCAGAAGTACGTTTCTCCCTCCAACGTCTCCCCCAGGCCATCCAGCCTTCTCGATTTCGATATCTTGGACAAATGATACAATGCACAATGAGAATTAGACGGGGCATCCTCTCGGTGCCTTCGGTGCCCTCGGGAAGAGATGGTGATGGGATGGTGCCGATGAATTGATTGCAGTGAGTTTGCACGCGAAAAGTTGTGGTCGAGAATCCATTTGATTCCGCTTCTGACGGCAGAGGAGGATAGAGATTTGGTGCGCAGACATCTGGCAGATCAGATGAGGGAGAAGGAGTTACCTGGGAGTGCAAGTAGTGCCTATAACTCGGATCGGTATGTGCCCCTCTTGGTGCGAGTTGCGAGAGATGGTGAAGGGGCAGCGGACTAATTTACTTGCTGTGGCAGGTTCGTACGACCTACCTACGCAGTTACGCCTGCGCAGGATCAAAATAATCGGACATCAGTCTGGGGGGTTGTGGGATCCAGGGTTGGGGATTTGAATTGCTGGGCCGGGATGGTGATGGTATTACAGTGAAAATGGAAGGCTATATTAATAGGTATCATGCTCACCAAGGCCACAAAAACGCACCCAATGTATCACTACCATGGACTTTATCCCCCGGCCCCTCAAATTAATCCCTCACCTCCTCAACACCGCCCCTCTTCCCACTCTTCACCATCTCCACCAACCTCTCATTAAACTTACACTCGACCTCCATTTCCCTCCCCGTCCTCACAATCCAGCTATTAATATACTCGATCTCGTCTCTCTCCCCGCTCTCACATCTTGCAGCATCGAGCTCGTGTTCGCAGCTGTCTTCTCTGCTACGTCTAGGACTTGATCTCTAATACTTGGGTTGAGAAGCGGTGGGAGATAGATGGGTGGGAGGATGCGGAGATTGAGGAGAGGAGTGACAGCACATGGCTTGCTTCTTGTAAGAGGAGACGCATGAGCTTGACAATTGGACCTTTACAGTGTTGCTAGTAGCATAATGTTAGTAGCATTGGCAATATTTCAGAGTAAATATACTACGATATAACTAAGGTAGTATTTTCTAGTAGTATTTGCATGTGATATATCCAACTATAAAAATATATATTATATAGTATTCAGTATGATAATATTGCTAGTATAGTGATATGAAGAATACCACTGGCCACACTGGACCTTCATCAAACAACTCCCCGTTCCGACAGTCGAAGATAGCGGTCAGAGGGTTGATCATGGCGTTGATTACTAGTTTCTCGAGTTGCAGGTAGAGGAGCTCTTATTCTGGGGCACTGGGTGGTGAAGAGAGTGGGCGCGGAGAAGATTGTGTTGAGGAGGTATTGTGCTTTGCAGGGGTTGGTGGGTGGAGGTGTTTGCTGGGTGCGTCCGATGGAGATAAACGCTTGCCCAGCGTGCATGGAGGAGAAGGGTCGATGGAATAGACGCCGTGGGAGGTTATGCTTGTTAGGTAGTTGGGACGGGTTGAGGCGTCGGTGAAGATGTGTGAGGAGACTTCGTCGATTGTGCCCATTGCATTTGGGTGAATAGGATGGTAGACTCGGCATTTAGGTGGTGAGAGATGGAGGATAGTGCTAAGACTGTGTTTATGGTTTTCGTGGCCACGATGAGGTTCGATATTGGAGTGGTTGGCGTGGATGGAGACGTGATGTCTTCATAGTCGAACACACCGTTTGAGTTGACGATCCCCTTGGTTGTGATTGAGATTTTCCGGCCGGCTTGTTCCCATTCTTGAAGGAGTCTTGGACGATGGAGAAGTAGTGATATTGTAGATGGGTGCTTTGAGTTTGCGAGTGCTTGGGCCAAGAGTCGTCCTAGGTTTTGCAATGCCTAGGATGTGGATCCGGCTGGAGTCTGCTATAGGAGCGTCCAGTGTCTGAGAAGTCGAGAATAGTTTTAACCCATGATGATCCTAATATGCTTCTGGAAGTTTCGAAAGTTTCGAGGATAGCGAGGACTCCAAGCCTGGGACCGGACTATGGTACGAGAGATTAACATTGATTTGATACTTCAAAGGGCATCATTCTAGAGCCACATTCAAGCTTTCAAAGGCGTCTTTAATGGGTCTCCAACCGTGTTGAAGGGCTTCAACTAGCCATTTCTTCTCTTTACAACAGTTCGACTATGACACTGCAGTATTATGAAGCTACTGGCTTAAGTAGTAAAGGTCAGCCTAATGGCACGTGATTAAAACAGAGTGCATCACGTGATGATCTCAGACTTTAAGCTTAGCGAAATCCTTACTACTCCGACCTAGCGTTCCTTCCCCTCTTTCTTATCCCACCTTCCATTTGCGGCGTTCCTCCCGAACGCCCAATGAATCCAACGCCGCCCACCGCCCACCACCCATCACACTCAAACGAACAAGTGGAGCTCAGGCTGCTCATCAAACCACCACCTCATTGGCTTCCACCATCCTACTCTGGAACCATTACTGGTCCAGCAGCTGCACGTTATCTCCAGTTACGCGGCCCTTCTCAGGCAGAAAATGGAAGTTCATGATTGCCATGACATATCCTGATCTCTGGGCGCGTCTATCTTTCCGTGCTTACTTTTTTAGTCTTTGACATGTAAACCCCCCACCAAGGAAAGTATTCTCGTCGTTCATCTTTCTCTCCTCCGCCGTTCTACAAGCCTCATTCAGGCCACTGCTTTTGTACACCTCTGTATTTCGTATAACAAACCCACTCTGCGTAGGCAGCAGCATTAATTGCATTAGACATGCCATATTCAGATAATCTATACTCAGCAGATGACGACCCGTCGGACAACCAGTCGGACAACCAGTCGTTCAGCGACGAACTCAGTCCCACAGATGGCTTCTTCAATCGGCGTTCAATGGTCTCAAACGCCTTGGTGCCGGACCCATCTCTCGATCGCAAAGATGCAGCAGAGGAGGATAAGGTCCTAATTCCTGGAAATGAGACGAGAACAGAATCAGGAGGTGCATCGAGATCTACGACTTCTCCTACCCTTGGGCAATTGTTTCCATCCCAAAATTACGCGTCCTCCCAATCAAACAATCGCCCCGCACCTTCGTCAAGCTCAAATACTCGCTCTTCGCCAGTATTGCATCGGCGGACTGACAGCAATATATTCACTGAACCCTCGCACTCCATCCAAGGTGCTCCTCCAGCTTACACTCCATCCTCACCATCCTCACCTACCGCCTCCTCCCACACACCACACAACAGATCCTATAACACCTTCGAGCCACATCGTCTTGAGCAAGGCTTGCCTTCAAATACTCAACCCCAAAGTATGGGTAGACCAGAGGACGATCCTGACGAAAGAACTCCTTTGTCGAATACCCAGACCAGAAACCCCACTCGGTACCGGCACCGTCCGGTCATAAAGAAATTGCTTTCCTTAGCTCTTGTTATTGCCGTTGTGATTGGCATAATGACAACTTTAATCAAACTGGGAAAATCTGTATGCGCTCAATTTTCATTACCAAACCGACCATTTTCTTTAAGTGATCCGGGGAAACATATGGTGCTCTCCAACACGCTTGAGCACTTCTCTTCCGATGCGAAAAGTTACTGACGTTGCTGCTGAACAGATCTCAAAGGATAGTCCAAAACTTCCCGGTGGGAAACTCCCAGAAGGGACGAAGCGTCCAGACCTAGGCCTCCCCGACGATGCGAGTGGCCCATATTGCGCTTCTGCAACCATCTATGCTGGTGAAGTTTTCTTTGATTTCGAATTAGACAAGGGTCTCAGTGTGCTTCAAGAAACACATGACGGCGACACTGGATTCAATTGGGATAATGTGAGGACGTCTGGAGAAATCAGACTTCGGAAGCTACCAAAGAATACGAGGTATGGCTCAAGGGGCGTTGTTTCAATAGACATGCATGTCAGTGATGGGAGTCTTTCGATCGCAAAGACTTGGGACGACAGTTCGCGAATCATGCGAGTCAGTGTGCCGAGGAGTACCTCGTCCACTTCATCTGGGTACGACAATTGCATATCTCTGGAGATCACAGTCTGGTTGCCAGAGAACACCTTACTATCAGAACTCTCGATAGCTTCCACGGTCCTTGCACTGAGAGTTTACGATGACATCGAGGTCAAAGTCACTGGGAAATCGGAATTTGAATCCCTGACTGGAGATGTATTCTTCCCAGAGCACGGCAAACACGAGGAAGTTCCACCTGAAACATATCCCCTGGACTCACGGCATATAACGGTGACGACACTTTCCGCTAAGATCACCGGTTTTTATCCTTTGTACGATCTTCTCGAGCTTCGCTCTCAATCCGGGGATATCAAAGTCCTTGTTTACCCACAGCCTGTCCTCCCTTCCGCACCCGAATCCGCAGACTTGGAGGTATCGACAATATCAGGCAAAGTGCAGGTCTATCTGCCAGCTCAGATTCCACGACTCACCCCTCCTGCTCGCAACTACGTAACGCGCATCGCTTCCGTCTCAGGACACATAAGTGGATCTTATTTCCTGGGCTCCGTGGGAAGTTTCAAGAGCACCTCTGGAGATATCAAAGCGAAAGTGTTGCCAGTAATTCAATATTCACCGTCAACAGATCCAGATGATGCGCCAAAGACACAGTTTGAGACCAAGACCATGAGCGGAAAACAGGAACTCGACGTCTTAGATCCTGTTTTCATTACACTGCTCCCATCCAACAAGCCCGACCAGCACCAATCTCCTGCACCTTACATCCCAATCGGCGACGGCGATCCGTACCGCGACATCCTTCCGCCGGACCTTAACCAAGATATCGTCTTAGAGGAGCAGAGTATTGGGGCGGAAGGGCGCGTGGTGAAGAAATGGAGAACCCTGACTGCGACGCATAAAACGACTTCCTCGGAAATCTCTGTCCATTATCCTGGAGCTTGGGAAGGGACGGTTACAGCGAGGACAGTGAGCGGCGGTATCAGATTCGATGATAGTTTGAAGATCATTTCTGATGACAAAGGCTGGGGTTATACAGAGCTTGTTGCTGGGAAGGGAGTCAGTAGGAAGGGCGAGGGAAGCTCAGTTTCAATGGCTAGTGTCTCGGGCGAATTGACATTTATAGTTGGTGAGGATTTGTAGATGATTGGCACCATATGGACGGAGGACTTCTCTGGCGGATCTCAATGAATATGAAGGCGTCTGTACATCCGGAGTCGGTAGATACTTATTCCTTACTTCTGCTTTCTACTTGGATACTGACATGAGCAATTGGAATGGCGTACTGGCGTGGGGAAAGTACATGAAGTGGAAGGCATGAGAGGCCAAACAATATCTACTTAATACACAACCGTTCCGTGCACACACTCCTCAAACTCTTATCACATTCAACAGTCACGTTCGCCGCCTCGTAGCAGACACCTCAGGTACGACTACTGAATTTCCATACCCGAATGACTAGGAACCCATGAAGCTACCCGGCACCAGCTTCGGAACCCCGCGCTAAAATCCAATCCTTCCTTTTGCGACGGATAAGTAGACAAGAATTCCAGCATTGTTATTTAAAAACTGTCAAAAGGCAAATTTATCGTTTCATTTCCATTTCAACTCTACTACTCCTGTCCAAAATTCAAGTTTCATGCCAGCCCTCCAAACCGCCACACACCAATTCAATCCACATCCCACTTCCACATCCCCATCATCGAGCAACTTCAATATCTGACTTAATAGCTCACCCTTTCCCATTCTCAACGTCAAGCCTAACAGGTGATAAGGTGGAGTACCTGAGAACCCGAGTACCCGAGTACCCGTCCTTTCAGGCTTCAAAAGAAGAAACGAAATGGACCAAACCTATTAAGGCTTAGCCGCCAAGTTCTACTAGCGGACTTATATTAATAGAAATCTACTAATTGAAGTATACTAATAGAAACCCGTCCGCTAAGCACTTTAGGATAATCTGTAAGGGTTCTGCTAATCATGACCTTATAACGTCCTATATACATAACCTACATCAGGGTATATTAGAAGTAGGTTATGACATCACTCTAATAGAGGTCTAAAGGGGTTCTAAAGCTAAGGGTAATCCTCACTCCTTCCTTATTATAAATAGTCTCGCTATCACAGCTTAAATCAGTAGCGTTTAGTGTTATAATATAACTCTTCACTTAGTTATAGATTATCACTTACCTTAGTAACTTTCTTAATTACCTTGAACTTGTAGCTTGGTGCAGCTTTATTACAAAGCACTGCTTCTAAAATAGGGAATTATAGAACTGAATTTCAGAGGTATCGCTTAGCAATAACCATCTCTCGCTTAATAGAAACCAGGGCAGTGGTTCGAGCTCTGCCCAGACTCCCCGTTATATTAAGTTACATGATAGCCTATCATTTCGTCTACATAGACTCAGCTTTCCCCCTCCTTCTTGACTCTCTAGCTTTAGGTCTTTGTACAATAGGCATTCGATCAATTGAGTTTTTACCTTTTGTCCGCGCTTTCACAAAAACTATAAGAGAAATAGGAGACTTTATTAAAAGTAAATAAACTAGCATAAGGATATAATAACCCTAGAGTAATAATAGCCTCTTGCTAGCCTGTGTTAAAGACACTCATGAGTGAATCCCGTGACCTAGCCTTGCCAGTTACCTATGTACATGTATTACTTAAGTAGAAACTCTAAACTTCAAAACCAAACGCCTATTTTCAATTTAACTTATCCATTTCCCCTCAAGCACCACGGTTTCTAGATTCTGCCACCACCCTACAGCTTCCACTGAGTGGATTCCTCACAGCATTTGTTACATTCTGCTATACTGAGTAACTGCTGTTATTCATCATCTTTCTCACCACATAACTGCCATCAAATTTGGTATATGCACTGATTTTACTTATTTGTGTACACTATATGCCTCCCGTGGACGCACACTTGCTCCTACTGAAAGAAACCACTTGCTTCTCGTGTACCCTCACCTTCCTCTCGTGCTCTCTCTCATGCTCTCTGCTCGACCTTACTCTTACTTTGACCACGACCATTCTTTCATTATCTTCTCGTCCATGCCGCCTCACCTAATGCCTTAAGAACCAGTCCATCAACTCTCCAAACACCGGAGTACCCAGCCCCGTGACAGGATCCCAGCCACTTCCAGCTGAGAATCCTTGCGTGCCACATCCAGGATTATTGCCGTTCGTGATATCATTCAGGAGGTGCGAGTTAGCGTACAATACTGGATCTGTTTTCTGTCAGCTTCACCATCGCAGTTTGCCAAGCCCTCTGCCCAACAGTTACTAAGCGAGACTCCAGCAACGAAAAGGGAAAGCGTGCAGAGCGAATAACGGGGGACGGACTAATGAAGCCGAGAGAACCCTTCCCAGTAGTAAGTCTCAGCTCGTTGATCAAAGCGAGAATCGACCCCCAAACCGGCGTACTAGCACTCGTCCCATACACATTCTGCCAGCTGCCATCAAGCGCAACCACGTACCCGGCTCCATTTGCGCTGACGTCTGGGTACGCTCTACTCCCACTTTGATTCCACCTCCCTTCAATTGCTTGATCCTTCCCGTGCTCTCGGGCCCAAGACTCCACCGCTGAAGCTTGGTACGACGGTCGCTGGAAGACATTCGAGAACCCACCACCACTCGCAATCTTCGTCTCACACGCAACCTCTGGATCCGTGACTGACGTATTCATCCTCATCTGCGTAGCCCCAACTGACAGTACATAAGGACAAGTTGACGGAAAACTCGGCGCAAAGCCGCCATTCTCCAGACAGACGTTCCCAGATCCAGCAACCCCATAATCCCCCGAGCAAAACAGAAACGTTGTGCCCACCAGTCCCAACTTCGCGTACTCGTTGCATTGGCGTACTTCGTACGCTGGCGTCAAATCATGTTCGTTGTACGAATATGAGGTGGAGATGACTTTCGCCGGCGCATAAAACCCGCAATTCCTCGGACCTTTGTATCCTCCCGGTGCCGGATCCGGATATACCGCGTCGATCGTCGGACTCGTCGCATTCCCACCGTCTTCCTCAGTATCAGAACAGTAACTCGCATCCAGTGCATCAAGGAAATTATTGAATGAGGTGTAGTCTGTTTCGATCAAGTCGCCTACTTGGTATAGAGTTACGTTTAATGGGTTGGTGAGGGACATGGAATATTGCAGGTCGAGATCTGATTCGATGTTTTGCGCGACGTCGGGGGTGGAGTATATGTTGCCGCCGTCGATGGAGTGCAGGGTTGGCTTTGTTTGGGATTGCGGGGGGGAGGTAGAGTAGGTGGAGAAGAAGAGGGAGAGGTCGGAGGTGAGGTAGGATTGGGGGGTGTATTGGACTATGGCGAGGGAGTTGTTGGGCTGTGGGGTGATGTATAAGCTTTGTTTCAGAGCATCAGAGAGGAAAGCTTCTGAATCTGCAAAGGATCGTGTGTAAATGATATGATGCAATGCAAGGAGTGCAGGAGAGAGGGTGTACAAACATGTCCCTTCCACCCCTCAGGCAACTTCGGAATCCCATACAAAGCTCTCAAACAATCCGGCGTGATGTTGTTTGAGCAATCCGCGAGGCCATTCACAACTTTCTTCGGATTATGCACAACATTATGTGTTCCCTCTTTTCCCTTCCTCCAAGCTACTCCTGCTCCCTTCATCTTCCTCTTCTCTTCTAATTCCACTTTCCCCCCATTTGTGGAATTCCACCCTCTGCTCTCGAACTTCCTATTTTGGACTTGAACCGGGTTTCGCTTAGTCTGAGAGTGAGATGCCGAGCGAGGTTGAATCCTAGCATCAAAATGGACACTCGGCGTCACAAAATCCACATGCTCCCTCACATGTTCCGGTAAATGATACTCCTCGCACGCAATATGCGCTTGCCCTGATTCCGAGCGCTCGTAGCGCCAGTACTCTGCATTGAGCAGTTGTTCTGCTTCTGCCACTGTGGCCTGGAAGTTGAACCAGCTGCCACTTGTGCTTATGCTAATTTTGTGTTTCCGAATCCCGGACTCAACGAGCCAATTTGTGACGACGTCAATGGTATTTTGCGAAGGGGCAAAGTGTTCCTGCACCCTTTCCAGATTCCAATGCTGGCCGTAGTAGGGAGATGAGGGATCGGAGACGGACATTAAGTGGTCCTCCAGAGTGTGCAGATTTGACTGTGCAAGGGCAATTCGCATAGGTAATTTTGTATCTGATGGAAGCCGGGAGCGTTTGGTCCAGCCATGTGGCGGTGCTTCTCTCCTTTCATGAAGCACCAAATTTCGAGATTGTACAGGAGATGCGGAGGTTGTCCACGGTAGAACAGTAAGTACAGACAAGACAAGCAACAGTATGAGGAGAGGGTTTCGGATAGCAATTGGCATAGAACGAGGCCTTGGCCTTGGACAAGAATGGAGTAAAATCATCCTGCAGTACAAACAGTGAAGAAGGAAACAACCGGGCGCGAACCAGTCTCAGGTCCTCCGGGGACACTTTAGTATATAGCAGCCTCGCCATGTCAAACTTTTAGAGAAATTTTGGTAAAGCCAGAACAGCCGCAATGTGCGAGATAAAAATAGAATACCGGCGTGATGGCAATGGGGTGAAGAAATATACGAACGAGGAGAAATTATATTGCAGTCGCACCCATATGGAAATGTGGAGAGGGGATAAAGTGCGCTGATGCAGAAATAGTACCTGCGTGTAGCATCTGCCCATATTGTATTGTTCATGTGAGATGCGGTTGGTTGTGCCTAAACACCAACCACCAGCTCTCGACTCGCTTATGATTTAACCTTATATTAACATGTACGAGTACCGGAGTTCTTGTCCCTAACACACGTACTTGTACATGTCAAAGTACATATAAAAGAATATGGAGACGTATAAGACACGCAAGATATACGCAAGCCATACATGGATCAAGGGACAATGTATTATGAATGTGGACAGTAGGAGATAGAGGAAGCGAGAGGACACTTGTCTCCCAAGGTAGTTCCCCACAAAGGCGATCTCGAGGATGCGGGAACTTCACCCGCCACGACTACTGGAGGACGACGGACCGAGAGCCTGGGCTCTCATCCGAAAATGTAGATATGAAAAGGCACATATGAACGGAAGCAGACCCTTCGGCGTCGTCCCATCTCGGCCTCGAGATCTGCAGTTCCTGCTGACACGATACGAAGCAGCTCAAAATAGGGGAATGGACGAACTGCAGCATGAGTATGTTAGGACAGTAGCTGAAGTCACTTGATTCTCCTACCATACGATCTCGCCACTGGAATCTCTGCTCTCTTCTCCTGCGTGGACTTTCCACTCAGAAAATACATCTCACTCATCTGGCACACCACCCTGAACACAAAAACAATCCTCAAATTTGCATATTGCTTGCAGTGCACATGTGCTATTCTATCAAGTAATCACCTGAGGTATATCAGAACCAAACCAGATCCAATTCAAGACCAAAATCCGATCCAGAACGCTCAAAGACAATGCATGCACCACCAAGCACTCCAAGCCTGCCTGCCAAATCTCTCACCCGTATGCTCCAACCTAGCCTGGCCTCCAAATGAGTCGAATATGTAGAAGTAAATAAAAAGAGTAGATCAGGTGGTGAATGGTAAATGGTGAATGATATGCGCCGCCAGCCCTTTCTCAACTCCACACCAGCCCTTGTTTCTTTGCTCCAGCATCTTCTGCTCCCATCATCCTCTCGAAAAGTCCCATCTCTTGTCACATGTCCATATCCATTAGTTCCATATCCAATCCATTATCATTCAATCTTCATGTCACCTCCATCTCATCATTTCCTCCTCATTCCACAGATACAAACAAAAACCAAAAGCAAAACAAAACTATATCCCGAAAACTTCGAGTCGGTATCAAAAACGCAGAATTCGCCCGCTAAACCTAACCCTAATTTTCAAACCTAAAATAAACCGCACAAAAAGAAATTTCCTCCACTGCTTAAGAAGAGTATATCGTCCCCTGTGCGAGCCAGACAAAACCCAAGCTTGTGGCCTGGGAAAAAGACTGCGCTCTCTGAATTTCCATACGCTTGCATCATGCACACATTCCACTTCCCGATCCAACCCCAATCCCGAATCGCAATATCTGATGCGTGAAAGGAAAGGAAAGACACGAAGAACAAAAGCTATCTAAGGAGGCAGGCAGAAGCCCGCCGCTGAAACACCGGTATAAAATCCCCAATTGAATTAAAACGCCAGTTCCGCCCATAGTTGACATCATCACAGCCAAGGAAACGGTGAGATGAGATCAAAGTTAATTGAAAAATAGAATCGGTGCGTAGCGAGGATCCATTTTGGGTGGTATGGAGCTGTAGAGGATTTCGTTTCGATTCGCATACTGGGTATCGGTCTTCGTGGTAGCTTGTCTTGTCGCATTGTTCGTAGCTTCGCTTTAATTTCGCGCGCCCGATATCTCGGTTCGGTCATGAGCATCGGATCAGGATAACAAGAACATGATTACATGAGACAGCACCCTGAGGCGCCATATGGTTGTTCATATTTTTTTAGACCTTTGTTTCGCTGGGGAGTCAGCATTTTCCTCATGTCAAGAATGGGTGTGGAGAAGTCTACTCAAAGAACGAAAACTTCAAATCTACGATAAGAAGCGAGGGATGTGAAGTGTAGGGAGGGGGAGGGGAATGTGCAATGCAGCGATTCCGAACCAAAATGGAGGCGATCATGAGGCAAGGAACATAAGGACTTTGCGCGACACACCTTTTCCCGACGACGATTTCTTCGCCTTCGAGGATCCC
>AYLM01001639.1:0-17977 GCA_001625345.1 Cairneyella variabilis | reverse complement strand
GGTGGGCCTGCGCGATGGCCGTGGGATGTGTGCCCGTGGCGGCTTCGAGGTCGGCCCCTGTCGAAGTGGTGACCTGGTGGCGGTCCTGGTTCGGGTATAGGCCACATGTGCATAGTGACAGACCAATCTGGTTCAATCATCGTATCCCATACTTGAGGCAGGATGATTTCCCCATTAGGACCTATCAAGTCGTAGTGGCCTTCTTGGACATGCGGGCCAATAACTTCGACGTGTAGGAAAGCTTGTCTGATGAGTTCTTCCATTCCCTGTTGGTGATGTTAGCTTTCGTTCGATGTAAAGGAAGTGAATAGGGTGTACTTACCGCCCAGTTAGCACACAGCTCGAACGGAAAGCTGAACTTGCGCCCAACTGCATCCTTGAACTTGATTGGCTTCTTTGTAGGTTGCGGTGCCATGGCCTTCTTCAGAGCCTCCTCGGCCTCCTTCTTGGTCTTGGCATGAGCTTCTTCCGCCTCTTTCACTGCCTTCTCGTGAGCCTCCTTCAACTTTTTGGCCTCCTCCTCCGCCTCTTTCTTCAATTTTGCCGCTTCTTCAGCGGCCTCCTTTTTGACCTTAGCGAGCTCAGCAATGGCCGCCGCCTTTTCTGCCTCCTCCGCTGCTTTCTCTTCGGCTTTCTTCTTTGCTGCCTCTGCAGCTTTTCTGGCCTCTTCCATGCCCTTGGCTACCGCCGCCTTCTTCTCCTCTTCTAGCTTTTTCTCCCAATATTTCTTCTCTTCGTCCGCTTTCTTAGCAGCCTCCGCTGCCGCTTCTGCCGCCTCAAGCTGCGCTTGCTTGAAAGCTGCTAGTGCAGCCCTCTTCTCATCCTCCAGCTTCCTCTCCCATGCTTTCTTCTCCTCTTCTGCTCTTCTTGTAGCTTCCCGAGCTTTCTCCTCCGCAGCTTCCTTGGCGTTGCGTTCCTCGATCTCCTTCTGCGCGCGGGCCGCTCTTTCCTCAAGCTCTTTCCTTTGCTTTGCGGCTTTCTCTTCGATTTCCTTCTGCTCCTTCTCAGCCTTGTCTGATATTTCCTTCTGTAGCTTGTCGTACTCCAGCTTCTGCTTCTTCATGAGATCTTCCGCCTCCTTGAGCTTCCTCTCTGTCTCAGGGTCTGCAATGACTGAGCCCTCGCTGGGAGGCCAAGGTGGAGGGTAGTAGCCCACTGGCGGAGCGCCATAGCCATTGTAGCCCGCGCCATAGCCAGGAGGTGCATACGGGTCATGACCATAAGGATTGGGCGTGTTGTGGCCAGACATATGGTGATGGCCATTGAAGTAGCCCGCACCAACTGGTGCTGGCGAAGGTTGGGGCGAGAAAGGATTTCCAGGTGGTGGGGCATACGGAAATGCTCCTGGAGCTCCGTAATGAGTTAATGCGCCTGGGGCTGCGAATGGAGGAGCGTATCCTCCCGCAACCCCAGAGTACGCACTTTGGGCATAGCCTGGCTGAGGCATCCTGCTGTATCCAGGTTGTGGTGTAGGATAGCCTCGGCCATAGCCCGGATAGTCCTCTAAAGGATCCACGCTTGATGGTGGATTCGGCACTGGATGCCGTGAAACGCGCGAAACGGGAGGGCGCCGACTTGGTCTTTCGGAGGTGGTGTGTCTTCGCGTGGGAGCTCGTGAAGCAGGCGGTGGGCGGCTCGTACTGCTGCGGTATCGTGTAGTGGTAGGAGGTCTCGATGCCGATTCGGAGGGCTCGATCTCGTCAGAGGTAACTGGATCCCAAGACCCGTCTGAAGGATTAGAACTACCGACTCTAGAGGAGATGTGGACGCCAGTACCTGATGATCCTTCTTCGTCTGAGTAGGATTCGTTTGAGCGTGAGGTTGATCGAGATGAGGAGTCGATGGTGATTGTCGTGCTGGACGGGAAAAAGGGTGAGCTGGAATTCGCAAATTGTTGTGCGCCGCAACGAAAATGCAATTGGGACTTACGGCATCGAGAATGTGGTGAAGGAAGTTCTCGCTCACGACAATTCTACCAGAGAAAAGTCGCAGCGAAGAGAAACTCCTTGGGCAAGGGATTCTGTGAAATAGGGCAACTCAGCCCTGGCTTCTTTGCAGCGCCAAAATAGGTTACCGCCAAAGTAATGGCGGACGTCCGAGAATATCTGAGGTGTCTTGGGGAATTGAATCTCTATTCGAGGCAGAATAAGCAAATAGCGACCACGTAGGTGTTTTTGGTCGCGGCGGTGTTGATTGAGGCGGTGTCGAGGTGAGCGGCGGGACGGCGTGAAAGGCTTTCGTAGTGTACCACTGAGGGCGAGTTGGAGGGATGAAGATCAGACCAGCAACTGTCGTCGGTCGGTCGACACTTTGACAGCGCGCACGAGTATTTGGTCTTGTCTTCTGGAAGGCCTGTGCCTGTTCGATGGTCGTCGTCGAGGGAGGGGTGTGTGCGGTCAACGAGGTTTGTGGCCGAAGCGGTGCAGCGGTGTTGGTGGTGGGTGGGTGGTGAATCAATAATAATAATGTCTTAAGGAGGCCTTGGTCGGCTGGTCAGGCCTGGAAATGCTGAGGGAGGGGCAGATGTTAGCGCGGTCTGTGGATCTTCAGGCAGCAAATCACTGAAAGGTCAGGCTTTGACAGGCTCGGAGGACAGGCACAAATGCGCTTGCACTCGGTCAGTCAAGTTGCAGGGCAGTGCCGAGACACCACTGGCCAGGCCTGTGAGGGGAAATTTGCTACGAGGCAAAAATTCATTCACTCGAAGCCTCCGACTCGTCCTTCACTCCCACCAGAGAAAAATGCTGATCAGGATCTCCCTTCTCTCTTTTCGTTGCATGCATGAATTCTCTCCACAGGCTGAGCGGGAGAGCTCCCTTGCCTAAGCACAGGAGATTATCTCAAACACGAACGCAGGAGATCATGAGCCCACAGCTCCAGTTCCGTTGCCCCTTTGGAAGCAGCCAGGAGCAAAATTGCTATATTGGGGATGTTATGAACGCACCTTGACCTCTTCCAGCAAGACGAGTGGCCGGAAGTGCTGAATCGAGCCCTGCGCGTTTCAGGAAGAGACGCGAGCGCGAGCGCAAGCTTCTAGAAGGAGTCTACGACAACAGATGTGAGTCCAGTTGTGTGCCGAGCTGATGGTTGTTGGAAATATGGCGGATTATTAAACGGAATAATCTGCAGCGTGAGGTAGATGGCGATGGGATGAAACACGTCGTGAGATGAGATCGATATTCTGGTCACCTGCCAAAGCAAGACGGGTAGCTGCCGAGGCGAGGGAACGCAACGTTGATGTTTGTTCTCTTGAGACGTGATAATTTTTGAGGGCGAGTGCGTGCGTGGGGTGCTGGTATGTATGTATCGGAGTATGATGCGCGGGCTTGAGGCTTGGAAGCAATGTGTTGACTCTGACAACCAGGCTTGGTGCTGCAACTCGCTGGGCTGTGAGTTGGTGTGTTTACAGGAAATGCTGTGCGTCCTCTCTACCAATGGTTTCTTGATGGGCGGACTGCCACTGCTGCACCTGGTAAACGGTTTCTTTTGCTGTCCTGGCTCCCAAGTGGTCGGATTTCAGATTCCTGAGTTGTCCTCGTTTCTCCTAGGTTTTCTGCTGGAAAAATTTTGTGGAAGTGGTTTTTGGATTGCAGGTATGCGAGTAAGTGAGATGAGCTGAGATGTAACAGGCTTGCCACCCTCTCAACGTTGCACTTTTCTCCTACTTGTCTTGTGATCTGAAATCTTATGCCGACGCTTGGGGAGCATGTTCGGATAAATCCAAGGGATGGGATAGGCAGGTCTATGGTATGGTTTGAGCAGTTGCACAAAAATCTCGCGAGGCAGTTGCCAGGACTTCTTGTACGAGGGAACGAAGATACTCGATCTTGCTTGGAAAGCTCAGTGTATCGAAAGTACAGAAACGTTAATTGCTGTCATGTGTCTGCCCGCTTTAAGGCTGATCTCATCTACATATACATATGCGCTGAGCATACAGCCGCCTGTTCTTTTCTTTTCGTTTGAAACTCCTGTGTTGTCAATGACTCTTTTCTGAGCTTCTCGTGAGACCTAAACCCCGTCACCGCTTGTCGGATTGGATTTCGGGCACCAACTGCCTGCATGGCAGCCCCAATCCCGTGATGCCCAAAAGCCCAACCTAACCCCATCCTTGATTCAGGCGTCCCAAAAGTCTCTTCAATTCGTGCCACATGACGGCTCGGCCCACAAGGAGGCTGAGCCGAAAAAGTCCAGCACGACAGATGCGAAAATTCGTCCCTCCTGAGCCTCTCAAGCTTAGATCTGACATTCTGAAAGCGGATCATAAAAGTTGTTCCTTGCATGTGTCGCTCCTCTCGCTGGCTCATGAGCGCCATTTCAACGAGTGATTTTCGCAGCATCGGAATCGAGTAATGCTTTGGCGGCGATCAATTCGGCCTTGTCATAACCCTCCCATCCCGACTCGCCAGCAACTGATCTGCGGACGATATCGGACATCTTGGCCGTTGCTGTCTCATTAAGGCGTTCCACAGTCTTGAGATCTGGTGGTGGCAATCCAGTATCTGATTTCCGCGATGCTACTGCTTGTGGCAGAGTCTTAAGCAGCTTACCGCTGATCTGTCATTTGTTAAAATCAATGTAGCCGCCGGGTCTCGCGGAAGTAACATACTAGCTTCAGCCCATAATATCCACGTAGATAGTCATCACACAGCTCAATGCTCCTGCAGAACCTTCTTAGTGATTCTGCAAGGTACTTGTCCGCTCCGCTGTCTCCAGCCGTGGCAGCCATGTACAGAATCTCTCCGAAACGGGCATGGATCTATTTCCAGAAGTCAGCACATGTTTCAACAGAGGCGCGGATGTACTGACGTTCCACGCGTACGGAGTGATCAATAGGACCTCTTCCATTGCGAAAATGGCTTGCGGATACATCCCCTGAGTGACGTAGAGGTCGGCCAGCTCGGCCCAAGCCTCCGCGTCGGTTGGAGATGAGTCGAGAAGCTCGTTGAGGGAGGCGATAGCTTCGGTATTCTTCTTCAAAGACTTTAATAGGGCGATGCGTCGTTTGGTGACAGGCTGTTAAAATTAGCAATGCTCACCAGAATATAGAAGAGTGCTTACCATATTTGCAGGATCCTTGACCAGAATAGTATCATATTCCTCCAGTACTTGCTTGAGCTCGGCATCATCCTTTGCAATAGCTTCTTGAAATAATCCACGTAATGCCAACAATCTCTCGTTCTCAGAGCCGAATCGTGCTGTAAGCCGTTCAAGGCACAAATGCGCCGATTGCTCATCGCCAGTCCGTAGACACGACAGCATGAGGTTCTCGTATGTAGTCCATAGTTCTGGTGTTTCTGCAGCGGCCCACAAGGAGTTGACCGAATAAGAAGCTATCGCGGAGGGTGTACTTCGTAGAAGTGATGGAGCTTGTTGCGATAGCTCAAGCGCAACAGATGGTGGAAGATGGGCTGGCGGGTGCAAGAGAGAGGAAGTCATGGTGAAGATGATTGTTGTTGAGAAATAGAATTAGATCCCACACCCAAAGCAATCAGTGAATATTCGTAAAAGGTTAGTTTGGTAGAAGCTGAGGGAGACGCAAGCTGTCTTCGGAGGCAGTCTCGAAAAGAGCTTAGTCTTGCCGCTATTAACGCAAGTGTCGGCTGCTTTTTGGAATGCTGGATTCTTGGTGGGGGAATCAATGAACAGCTCGTGAGCACTTTAAATCAACACTGCCAGAGTTGAAACCTTGTCTTTGACTTGGGATGGCCGAACCTAGCTTTTGGACTTACGACATGACCTTCACGGTGGTCTAAGAACCTGAGCGGCGACCCTTCTCCCAGATTAGAAGTCCAGGACACTCGAGACCTCCGAGATGTGCGCATACAAGAGGCTGCCCTTTTCGAAGGTCTCTGGCTGATATCCCTTGCAGGTTCGAGAAATCCCTTTACGACCTCATCCGAGGTCTGCGGAATCACAAGGGAAACGAAAAAGAGTACATCCAAAACACTCTTAAAGAATGTCGCGCAGAAATTCGAGGTTCAGATATGGGTCAGTTACACCGGTGCATGGTGAGGACTGGAGATTGACGGATGGCACAGATTTGAAGGCGACGGCTTTGCTGAAGCTTGTCTACTTGGAAATGTTCGGTCACGATATGTCATGGGCGTCATTCCATGTTCTCGAAGTCATGTCCTCCGCCAAGTATCTGCAGAAGAGGGTGGGATATCTCGGGGCGGTACAAAGCTTCAGGCCGGATACAGAGGTGCTGATGTTGGCTACAAATCTTCTGAAGAAGGTATGCGGTTTGATCTTCGCATCTGGAAAGCTTGCTGAGATCTCCTAGGATTTGGCTGCAACTTCTGTAACGACTATGACCCTCCCGATTATCACTCTACCGCACGTCATCACTTCCTCATTGGCACTCTCTACCCTTTCTGATCTCCTCCCACGATTGAACCATTCCCAACCTGCGATACGGAAGAAGACCATTGTGACTTTGTACCGACTAGCTCTGGTCTATCCAGAAACTTTACGGCCGGCATGGCCCAAAATAAAGGAACGGCTGATGGATGAAGGCGAGGATCCGAGTGTGACAGCGGCAATTGTGAATGTTGTCTGTGAGTTGGGTTGGAGGCGGCCTCAGGATTTTTTGCCCCTCGCACCTAGACTATTTGAGCTCTTAGTGGACAGTGGGAACAATTGGATGGCTATCAAGTTGATCAAACTCGTCAGTACCTCCCAGCACTGCATGTGGGATCAATAGCTGACAAAATAGTTTGCAACTTTGACCCCTTTAGAACCACGACTAGTAAGAAAGCTCCTACCGCCACTGACTTCGATCATCCGAACAACACCTGCTATGTCGCTTCTGTATGAATGTATAAACGGCATTATACAAGGCGGGATATTGGGCAGCAGTGAAGATTCTGCCGGCGAAGATGAGATTGCAACAATCTGCGTTACGAAATTGAGAGGCATGATTATGGTAGATGGAGATGCAAACTGTAGGTGGTCTAAATTGCGTACGAGGATCTTCTGTTGACAATTTTAGTAAAATACGTTGCTCTGTTGGCCTTCAACAAGATTGTTCTTACCCATCCTGCTCTTGTTGCTCAGCAGGAAGATGTCATTATGGAATGCATCGACAGTCCAGACATCTCGATTCGATTACGAGCACTAGACCTTGTTGTGGGAATGGTCAGTAGCGAAAACTTGATGTCAATCGTTGGACGTCTCATGAGACAACTCAAGAACTCTCGTTCGGCTACTGACGAGGAACTAAATCACCGGCCTGTACCCATCGAACCGGCAGCAGACTCGGATGGCGAAGACCCCGAAGTGGCTATCAAGAATGAGAAGACCAAGCCTGAGGTGCCTCTTCTTCCGGATGACTACAAAATTGATGTCATCACTCGGATAATCGAGATGTGTTCGAGTAATAATTACAAGAATCTCGAGGACTTCGACTGGTACATTGATATCCTGATTCAGCTTGTCCGAAGCGCACCGGTCCCAAGATCTGCACCTCTTTCCGACGAGTTGGAGGCGAACCGGAAATACTCATCAAGTGTGGATGTCTCAACACGGATAGGAGATGAACTTCGTAGTGTAGCCGTGAAGGTCAAAGCCGTTCGGGTACAAGCAACTCGAGCCGCAGAGTTGATACTCATTTCGACGTACAATGATAATTCCACCCAGCTTACCGCAGGCAGCGGTGTTCTACGACCCATAGCTTGGATTGCTGGAGAATATGCTTCATGTCTATCATCTCCAGATGGTGCACTGACCGCTCTTCTCCAGCTTACCAAAGGCTCTACACCTACCGAAAGCCTGATCATTTACATACAGGCCGTGCCAAAGATATTCTCTCTGGTGGCCGGAAATGAACAGATAGCATGGACGCCCGAGAGAAAGACGATGATATCGCTACTTATGGCTCGCGTAATACATGCTCTCGAGCCACTATTAATGCACCCTGACTTGGAAGTTCAGGAACGTGCGGTGGAGTTCTCAGAGCTTTTGAAGTTGGCAGCAGAAGCCTCGTCTGGGCAAGAGGCGTCAACAGATGGCATGCGACAGGATGCGCCGCTACTACTCACCCAAGCAATTCCATTTCTGTTTACTGGGCTGGAGCTGAATTCGGTTGCTGCCGGTGCTCAAAAGAACGTGCCGATGCCACCTGGACTGGACCTGGACCAACCTATCAACGCAAACCTTAGCAATTTGCTGAGAGAAGTAGACTTCTTGTCATTTGATGAGCCAGACCAGGATGAATTTGAGGTTTACTACCACCAGAAGCCTCCACAAGCGGCAGCCATCGAATTGAACGAACCAGCAATTAAACGTCTTGGTGGAACTGAAGAACCAGTTCAATCATACCAGCAAAGTGGCGAAGATAGCTACTTGGATCCAGATATTGTGGCTCGGCGGCGTGCAGAACGACTCGAGAGGAATAAAGATGACCCTTTCTACATTGCTCCGACAGACGAGAAGTCAGGCAGGTCAACACCACTACACAACATTCTCCAAAGCAACATTGGACAGGATCTCGACCTTGATTCAATACCGATCATGCAACTAGATCTCGGTAAATCAGCTACCGCCTCATCAGGCCAACCATCTCCAAAGAAGCACTCAGCGCCCAAAGTACGGCAACGCATTCAAGTTGCAGCAGACGAAACAATAGCGAGTGGTACCTCTTCGCCTCGCAACGATGACTCCGAAAACAGCCTTGAGGGTCCGCAGAGACCACGCCCTAATAAGGGCAAATCCTTGCTGCAAGTCGACTCTAGCCATATCGGTGCCTTCTCACTTGAGGGCGATAGCTCAAGCGGTCCAATGGACTACGAGCGCCAGCAAAGAGAAGAAGCCGAGATGGCGAAAGCGATGCAGGAAGTTGAGAAGCTTAGACTGGAGATGCAGCGAGCGAATGAGCGCATCCAAGCAGCGCATGGTGTTGAAGGCACGGTAGTCAAGAAGAAAAAGAAGAAAACGAAGCCGGCGGAAGATGCAGCTGGAGCTGAAGGCGAGGGAGAAGCTGCTGTGACAGTGGTGAAGAAAAAGAAAAAGAAGAAGGCAGTACCGGATGAGGGTGCCGCAGATGCTGAGATGTCGACTGATGTGGTGAAGCCGAAGAAGAAGAAAAAGAAGGCAAAGGTTGAGGAAGTCGGGCCAGAACAGGAGAATATCATTGATTCAGGTGCATAGCGATAGGATTGGGCATGCAACTTTGGCGGATGGAGCATTGTAGGTATGGAAGTGCAGGTTAGCAAGGCGCATTTCTGTAGAGGTAGTTGTATAGAGAATTGAGCAGTGGTGGTCCTGTGACTGGTCTCTGAGCTCAACTACTTCAGTGTACTCTTTTATACTGTCAGCTAATCTCCTCACAGTACACAATGAAGAGCTTGTCAACTCCATTCTGCCTCTAGAGTCAAGAAATCTTTAACGTGAAAATATTTCAGGATCCAAAAAACGTTAGGATTGAAAATGTCTCAAAACTCCAAAAAATTTTAAGATCCAATATTTTAGGATTCAAAATATCTCACGTCAAAGCGATCTAGGGCTCGAGTTGACCGACAGCAATATTCAAAGCGTCGGGTAGTAATACCACCGCTTTCTCAACTGGCCAATTTATAGAGAAAATTTCGCCAAGTTTACTGCTACTTATTCCGCCTGGTTTTGCCTCCCATTGAGCTGCCTTGCATCCCCCTTTTCAATACTCGGCAAGCCTCGCCAGACGATCGAGGGGCATCACGTGCCAAACTCACCGATAAGCTCTTATCTAAGCGCAGCCAGAAAAATAGTTTCTCTTTCCTCTCCGCCAGCCCAAATTCTTCAACAGGCCCCTCCACTTCCTTTTCAGCTCAGCAATCCATCCGCACTCAATGGATTACGGCTCGAGCAACTTCATCCCTCTGGGTGGAGGCTCGGCCTCTGAGCCTCCTGCTCCGCAAAAGAGCTTCGGCTCTGAAGGAAAGAAAGCATGGCAGCAGAAGAAGCCGAGACCGAAAGCTGATTTGAAGGCAATCCAGGAGGCGCTGGCGAAGATGGCGGCGGAAGGGAAGACGATCGATATAAGTAAGGGAAAGGCGCCGAAGAAGAAGAAGGAGGTGGATTATAGGGCGATTTTGGAGGCGCCGAGGGTGCAGGGGAAGACCAAGGGTGAGCTTGTTTTCTTTAGAGACATTGGGAGAATTGGGCTTTCAATTTTGGAAATCGGTTGGGGAATTTGAGGGATTTGAATGAGGCCTAATTATTTCGTGCAGAGGAGCGAAAGGCGATTGCGAAGACGATTCGTCAGGCTGCTAAGAAGGAAAAGAAGAAGATGAAGTCAGATGCGAAGAAACAGCGTAAGATAAATGCTATTATGCATCGACGATTGGTATGCTTCCTCGCCTCACACAGTCCGTTGTACATTACGCTAATGTTGTCCTCGGCAGACTCGAAACAATGAGAAATATGTCAAGAATGCAGACCGTAATCGCTTACGCACAATCAAAGCCGAGCGTCACAAAGTCCAGATGGAGGCTGTCAAGCAGTGCGAGCGTTTGGCTGCGATACATGATCCCTCGGGCAAGATGTTCAATGTGAGTGCGGTGACGGTCATGGAGGATGGCTCGATCAGGTCGAAGGCCGCTGAGGAGCGTATACAGCAGCAGCGGGCTGAGAGGGAGAAGGAGAAAAAGTTGAAGCAGGAACGCTTAGAGTGGAAGGAAGAGCAGAAGGCTAAGAAGATCGCGATGAGGAAGGCTCTAGAGGAGGCTGAGAAAGCTGCTCAGGAGGGCCCCCCTCCTGCCGTAAATCTTCAGTCCGCGGCCTCACTGTATGGGAACGAAGAAACTGCGCAGCCTGGGCTTCATCCTTCGCGAGCCGCGGTGTTGACTGCGCAAGGCTTCGATCCGAACGAGCGACCCCCACCTCCACCGAAGGGCAAGAAGCCAGAACCCGTGTGGGAAACTCCTCCCAGGCCGGTTATTCCTGAAGGTATTGAGTTACCCGAGGGCGAGTTCAATTGGCTTACTATGTGGGATATCACGGACGAGGAATGTCTAAAACGTGCCCAGTCAGCCAAGCGAGCGAAGCAACAAGCCGGCAAGCAACTCCGCCGAGTTCAAAAGGAGGCGAAGAAAGTCAACAAGGCGCTGAAGGTCCGGAAGAAGCAGTGTGCCAATGCTGGCCTTCCATTCGATAAAGAGAAGGAGCGGTTAATCATCTTGGGCAGGATACCACAAGAGCCGCAGGGAGAGTGGGTCGGTACTGATGATGGGAGTGGCGATGAAGAGGCTAAAGTTAAAAAGGGTAAGGAGGCCGATGACTCGGACCTCAACTCAAATGACGATGTTGATTCTGATTCTGACTCGGACGATTCTTCTGATGCAGGTTCTGATGATGGCGATCAAGAGACCGAAAAGAAACCCCTAAGCAAGAAAGAACGAAAGAAGCTAAAGCTGCCCACGCTGCCACTCCCGAAATTGAACATGGCACTCATCGAGGAAGCCGAAGAGCTTGAGCGGAAGCGACTGCAGAAGAAGCGAGAAGCCAAGGCTAGGCGCAAGGAGGACCGCAAAAAGGCTCTCGCCGAAGCAGTTGCAAAGCTCGAGGCTGAAGAAGCAGCCAAGGCCGCCAATCCCGCCGCTGAAGGTGATGAATCCCAGCCGAAGACCATCCAGAATGGAGAAATTCTTGCCGAAATCGAAGCTGCTGACGGATCCAAGAAACGCAAGCGCGACTCCGAAGAAAAGTTATCGAAAGCCGAGAGAAGAGAGCTAAAGAAACAAAAGAAGGCCAATCAATCTCGGGCTTATGAGGTTCCGGAAGAGATTTTGAATGCTAACGTTCCCGAAGCGATCTTGAATGGCAACACGTTACCCGCCAAGGTGGAGAGTAATGAAGCGAAGCCGGCACTCTCGATAGAGGAACGAGCAAAGGCAATGTTAGCGGCTCAGGCACCGCCTAAGAAAAAGAGCAAGAATGAGAAGAAGAAAGAGAAGCGCGAGAAGAAGCAAGCCGAGAAGCGCAATGGGGAGCTGCCTGAGAGTGCTGACGCTAAGTTGGACCGAGAAATCGCGGAGCGAGAGGCCAGGCTGAGAGCTCGGAATCTAACTGTAGAGGAGAACGCACCCCCACAGTACGAGCAACGTGAGATAATCCTGGGGGCTGAGGAACCACCGAAGAAAAAGAGTAAGAAGGATACCGAGAAGGAGAATGGTGATGTGGTTGAGGAAAAGGATACTGCCAGTCAGTGGAATCCGGATGCGTTGGAGGGTGATGCGGCTCGGAAGGACAAGTTCTTGAGACTGCTTGGCGCTGGTAAAAATGCGACTGCAAGTACCAATGGCGATGATGATAGCGAAGAGAAGCGCAAGAAGAAGGAGAAGAAGGATAAGAGTAAGAAACGCGAGAGATCCGAGGCCGAGAACGAGGAGCGAGCCCTGAAGAGAGCGAAGAAGTCAGGGGACTCCAAGTCCGCCGATGAGATTAGGCGAGTGCAGGAGGATCTGGAGAAGCAGTACGAGGCTGGCATGAAGATGAAACATGATGGAAGCAAACGACGTGGTCTTGGTGCCTGATTTGCTTGAGGAGTCCAAAAACTTTCTGGGCGGCCTCCTAGTTTGTATCTCTCAACGATCTTGCTCTTGTATTGCATTACCCTTTTGCATCGCAAGAGCCTCCTAACTCTTGACCTTACGGAGTATTGAGTCAAAATTTCAGGTACACAAACCCGAAAATAGCAGTTGATGAATTGAACGGAATTGAATTGAAAATCGCAGCTGGCTGTAGGGGAAACAAAGTGCCGTCCGGAACTCCTGAACCCGTCCCTAAGAAGCAAGACACACTTCTATATCATACACACAAATGTATGTCCACGCAAAATCAATCTCCGCTTTTATATCTTCCGAATCTTGGATGTGCTCCAGCATACAATTCCCTGTCATGGCCAAGGACTATCGTGGACCTCTCTCCTAAATGCCTATGTCTCAGTGTCGTGTGACTCGCTCATTACAAGAAAATCCGGCTGATCAACTCGAATATAATACCACCGAAGACAACGAATGCGAGGAGACCTATGTGTACAAGTGTTAGCCCGCATCTCTGGAAATGGCGTCTCTCCACTCGGCTTTCTCCTCCGCTCCTCGCTCCCACATCCATCCTCCTATTCACTCATAATTTCCCCTCCTCTAGGCCGGGAAAACTGAACAAGAGAAAGACGTACCAAGCCATAGCGGACTAATCGGACTCTTGAAATCCTGCTTCTTCTTGATCTCCTGGGGCGCCTTTCCGCGCTTTGCGTCTTGGCCTTTTACAAACTTGGCATTCGCCTTGCGTTGCTGAGGAGTTTGTGCCTGCAATCTTTGTTAGCTGTGGTTTCTCCCTATTCCAACCTCAAGCACCAAAATCCAGTCTGCCACTTCCTCCCACAAATTCCTCCCTCGGACCCATTCTCCAAAAGTGGACGATGAGCTAACTCTGAATCTGACTGACGTACCATGATGAATTACTCTTGCTACCCTCTTCGTAATCGAGTATTTGATGTGTATTTGTGGTCGCGGATCTATTCCCAGCAATCTGCAAAAATTTCGTGCAAGTCGAAGAAGTGGTGAGTGAGTAAGACGGTGGGCAGAATTGCTCTCTTTTATTCCTGGCTCTTGTGATCTGTCCCAAGGTTGCGGACAGAGTGCGCTGTGGGGCTGAGAACAGGGGTGAGAGTTCGGGCGACGCTAGGGGATTTAAGGTTTGGTGTATGAGGCTTCGTCTGAACTTCTTGGACTTCACTTGCGAGATCAGAATACCTGCACAATATTGATGATGAATTCGATTTTGAGAACCACAACCCGGACAGCAAGATGGCCTGCTGCGGGGCAGGTAGTGCAACGATGTTTCAACTCTACGCATGAAGCTCCCTCAGGACAGAAGCCCGTGTCTCCGCATGTATGCAACTTAATTCTCCTTGGTTAAACGGTCGACTGACATATCTGCCTCGAAGATTGGGTTCTACAAAACTTTCACGAGACCGGTGGCTAAAGTACTACTCATTGCGGCGTTTACGTACCAGCTGGCATACTGGGGTTGGATGAAGTTGGAGAAGGAGGAGATCAAGGCCGAGAGAAGAGGTGAATGAAGTGACCTGTGGAGAGGGAGTGGGCAAATGCTGATTTGGCATATGCAGCGGAGATTGAGGCTTTGGAGAAGCAGTTAGGCGAGTTGGCGAAGAAGAAAGAGGCAAAGCCTTGAGGTGTTTTTGAGGTGAAGAGTACAGAACCACAATCCGCCGAACTCATAATCACAATGGAGTGAGCGATGGCACGTCAAGGATGCGAGAGAAACACCTTGCGCAATGTCTGGGAGCATAACACCGATGGCCGTTCTATGGGGCAATTTGGTTGTCAGATTACGAAATAAATCTCTACGAACTGAGACTGGCCTAGTACAGGTACTCAAACCCTCACCCACTCAATATATCTCTCTCATCCTTTCAGACCACATGTTGCGAAACTCGATATCTCAGCTTTCTCGACTACTTTCGTTCCTCGCTTCAGCAAGCAGGGCCACTCCGGTACAATCTCATTCTTCTTTATTCTCATGCCCAATTGATGGTGCAATCTTAGAACCCACAAGTTTCCATGTTCCACTCAGAGAGTACGTCCACCGGAACGTAATAATACTTTGCATTGTGGACAAATCTGCTCGCTGCAGTCAGTGGCTCTGGCTCCTGCAATCCAGTGACCTCAAAAAAGCGTTCTAATGCATCCCTCTGCTTTCTCGATGAATTCTTCTGCGTCGTCGATGGATGTCATAAGCAGTCCTACAATAGCAGGAGCGCAGTGCACGGTATTTGGTTTCAAAAGCTGCATGAAAGTCTCCAATGTTCCATCGATGCGCAAGTATGCTAGGTCCCAGATGTTCGATATCTCAATCCTGTGGAGAGTTCTCGGGATGCAAAGGTTCTCCAAGGCAGTCAGGTGTTTTGGTAGCTTCTCAGCTGGGTCTTGGTAAACCAGAAACGTAAAATCCGAAGTTCTTGAGCGCTCTGCGAATTTTGAAAATTTGTCAAGGCATGCAAAGAACCATACATGTCGTTCTTTGGAGAGCCGGCCTTAGCCGCGGATGAGGCGACGTCAGCCTCGTTCCATCCTTGCAGCAGGTCAGCTTCATAAGATGGGAGCCAAGACATATCGTCGTCGTAGAGGAACCTGAACGTATTTGGTCAGTGCGATACCCCCCCTGCATTATCTAGCAGAGTCTAGTTGGTTGGCTTACAGATTTGGCTCAATGAATTCATTGGCAGACGCAGCCATCGGAAGCAGCAGACCACGCGTGAAATACTGCTCAGCAGCAACTCGGCGATGCGGATCCATCACATACCAATGCGTCTCCCTGATGTCTACCGCAGATGTCACAGAAGCTATCTTCCTGCGATTTGTGATACATGTCTCAGGCTCTAGTTTCGTCCCGCCGAGGAGCAGGAAATAGGCCGCTTTCGTGAGATATTCTCCGCATGATAGTTTGCAATTCCGATGGCCGAAGGCCCAGGACTGCGTCGCGAGCTTGGTGCCTTCTTCGGCTGGGTTATCGCTTTCCGAGTACTTCGATCCAGGACGCGCTGCCAGTTTTCGGACTCCGGCTAGGATCACAGGACGAAGGCGAAGTACCAGAATTTGAGCATGGCTGGGATCGCTACAGGAAGGTGCGATGAATAAGAGGTTGAAGTAGTCTATGCAGATATTATCAATTTCGTTCAGGACGATCTTCACGCCTTTATTGAACGAGGAAGGGATATTGACGACAGTTTCGATGACGTTGCGAAGGTCCCCGGAGGCTGCACAAGTTAATTTGCACTTCAAGACTAAAGTTATCCTGGCCACAAAGAATTTGAGCCGCTCACTACTGACCAGCGAAACAAATATACAGATCCTCAGAATCGTCAATCCCCGTAGCAGCCGCATTCAACACATCAATCGCCGGCATGTTCCCAAACATAAACTTCCTAATGTACCCTTCTGGAAATACATATCGGACGATATCTCACTTTTCGCGTTCGACCTTAACGATCCAGTTCTTGCTCGCGAGTGCGAATTTGCAGTGCTGCTTGTGTTTGGGCCGATGCCTTTTCTGGCATGCTGCGCTGCAGTAGTGTGGGTTTTTGTTGTTACATGAGATGCTGCGAAAGCTGAAGCATTTTTACTTCTGCTAAGTCAGGATTACTTGCTTTTGCTAAGTGGTAGCCTTTGCATGTCAAGCCGGCGCTATTTGGGCACCATGAGTCGAAGCTACGGGGTGGGACCTCGATGTTTGCGCAGAACGGAGTGCAGAATACTACTAGCGGGACGTTGGACATTCTCTCTTATTCTCGATATCGTTGAACAGTCTGGTTTCTTTGCTGTTGTCGAAGCCAGAAGTAAGACATGTTTCGAGTTATTGGCTGGGTGATAATATCCTGGTCTGATTGCCATCGCTCTTCCTCCCTTCTTAAGATTTGCTGGGATTTTGTCGAGTTCTACGAGTAGTTCTAGAACGAAGAACAATTTTTCAAAGGTGTATTCAAAGTTTTACATCGAAGGAACGCTTACGATCACTTAGGCTTTTGACTTAATCGTCATCTCACTACTAAGTGACTTTGTTTTCAGGGCCTGTGTGTGAGTTTGAGACTCAACAGATCTCCGAAGCCTTAGAATTTTTCATCTGAAACTGAGACTTGTTTTTTCGACAATTCTTACCTCATTGGCCTTAATGGTCAGCCTCATGCATCGATTTACTGATGATAAAGCCTAGGAGAATCGATTGGTTGTTAACTCCTCATGCACAGCTGTCAACTATCGCCCACCTCTTGCATATGCACATGCAAGTTTTGCATTTCTCTACCACTGACAATCAAGAAGAGTCGTGAATTCCCAACAAGGCTCCACGCAGGGCTTTTGGGCTGACTGAACCTGTAATGGAAAGACCCCGGGCGGAAGCGGTCTAGGAATGAGGCTGCAAAACTTTTGCATATAGTAATCTTACATTGGGGCTTTCGCTTTCGCTTTCGCTTTCTTCTTCTTTTCCAGTCCGCCGGTCTTACTTCCACTTCCTCATATAGCCAAAGCAAATTCTATCACGATGTCGTTCGGATATTCAGTGGGGGATTTCATCGCAGGCGCAAATCTCAGCTACCAATTGATACGAGCCTTGTCCGAGTCTCGCGGAGCCTGTACCGAGTACCAAGAAGCTATTAACGAGCTCGGCTCATTACAACAAACTTTTCTCCAAATTGGACAGATGAGAGCGAGCAATGTATTGAGTCAAGCAACTATCAATGCGGCATCATACATTGTACTCTCGTCCGTGAAACTGATTGGCGATTTCTTGGCAAAGACACAGAAATACCGCGAGAGGCTGTGTGGACGAGGTAGCGGCAACCGAGTCTCGGACAGTTGGCAGAAGATGGGATGGGTGCTATTCAAGAAGGATGAAATGAAAGCATTGAGGGATACGCTACATGTCAAGTTATCCAACATTAATGTCTTGCTGTCTGCTGCCCAAATGTAAGACTTTTACGTTTCTAGGGTTTTTAGTCCGACAGTAAGGTGCTAACATAACACAGCCATGGGAAGCTTTCATTCGATATTGCTCAATACCAAGTAGAACGGAAACCTATCCCTCAAAGTTCTTCACGCCCACCATCCTACTCATCAGCTTCGCCTACGGAGGACCCGACAGAGATATCGATGTCCCCAATAAGTACTCCTATTCGTGCTGCTGCCACTTTATTTGAAGGAGAAAACAGTCCCGAAGCGAAAGATACAGCAGCGAAAATTGCAGATCTAGAGGCTCGACTTCTCCAACAGACTGAGGAGACCGAAGCCACTCGCCGAGCCCACGAGAAAACGAGGAAAGAGGCCGAAGAAGCACTGAAAAGAGCATTTGTGAAGAAACCTATAAAGTTCAAGGATGCAGTGGGGCGCAAATTTAGCTTTCCCTTTGAGCTGTGCGCAAATTGGGCGGTATGCGTAACTCTCTTTGCTAGTGAGACCTGGCTGACAAGAGGGTGTCTTAGGGT
>AYLM01001638.1:0-19357 GCA_001625345.1 Cairneyella variabilis | reverse complement strand
CGAAGCCGCCACGGGCACACATCCCACGGCCATCGCGCAGGCCCACCACCAGGACCGCCACCATCCGCCCACCACGGCGGCCCTCCGCCCCCTCCGCCTGCAAATTGGCCCGACAGTCCACCTGGGCCTCCGAGACCTGGACCACCACATGACATCGGCCCCGGCGGGCCTCCCGTGATCGTGAACCTGAGCCGCGAGGGACCGAACGCGCGACGCTCGTCGCGGAAGCCTGAGCCTTCAGGCGGAGTCCTGGGCTGGATGGCAGGATCATCCAAGAAGCAGAAAAAGGAGATTCCAAAAGGAGTAAAAGGTTGGATATCCAAATCCACTCGAATGTTCAAGAAAAAATGGGACGAGTAAGTCATGCCAGAACTTGACTCCGCGACGGAGGAGGAAGCTAACGTGCCACAGTTCCGGAAGTGACACTTCCAGTTTGTTTAGTCACGGTTTAGTGGAGGACTAAATGGAAGACCTTGAACATCATCATAGCGAAAGAGTTTGCTACTTCTTTGATTTCTTCGGGTTTCTGTACATCAACCAAAGCTTCCCTGATCGATTCCCTTCATCAAGCCCTACACTCTCAACTGCAACTTCTTCAAATCCCAAGCTGTTGAAACAACTCATCGAGTTTGCACTCCCACTCACCCACGTCCGTGCCCCGTTTGTCAGCGATCTCGTTGTCGAACTTGACAAGACGGCGTCCGAGCCCAACCTTTTGATAGCCAGTGGACTATCAGTCCCGATCTCTCTGAATGGACCCATTCGTTAGAATAACTGCTTCAGGGGAACCAGACCAATGCTCAAAGAAAGATGTGTCATGGATCAAGACACCGAGGAATTGACTTACGGAAGTCTTTCTCAGGATTATAGCCAAGACTTTTGTACTTAGCAGAAGCTCTATCATAAATCTCCCAAATCATTTTGCCCATACTTTCTGGGTACTTAGGCTTGGTCTGAGATGCTTTTACCTCGTCTTCGGACTTGGTGTAGGGTTTACTGATCGTGGACCATGCTACAAGTATCCTAAATAACAATAAATCAACTGAGGATTCCCAAGCAATGTCAAAATATTCCACCAGCCCAAATTTTTGGAGAAAGAACGAAATGAGATTGCTTACCAAGTCTCTCGCTCAACAACCTTGGTAATATGCTCCGGGGCTGCTTGAATCTCTTCCTCAGAATTCCTTCTTCTTGCGAGACGTCACTCATTGCTGCCTTCCAGATGTCATATGTGCGGAAGCTGGAGTACAAGATTTCAGACATAGCTGGTATGTCAACTGCTATGACGAGGAGAAGATCGCCGTTCAACGTTACAAAAGCTTTTCAAAATATCTCGTATTGTTGACAATTTGTTGGAAAGTTCTTCATTGAAAATTCTGATATATGACTACCAGTGACTGCGTAAATAACATGCATATCGTCGTGTCGTAATCAAAACGCTGATCAAAATGCCTTGATTTTGCAGCCTAAGCGAACGCAACTGGAAGGTGAGGGCAGAAATGCGAAATAGTGAAGCTGATTCAATTGGAGCACTTCACTTGAAGAATAATATATGTGAAATACGTATATTAAATCACAAGTCATTTTCGACTCTTCGAATATGTCTAATGCAATCTCCATTTCGAAAAGGTTTATATTTCACAATTGTTATAAGCAGTTTCCATTACTTTCATTTCCATTCCGAGTCCCAATCATCAAAGGCCTAGCAATAGCCACCCGAAAAGAAATTTACAAGTATCCATCACCCAAGCATCTGTGCAAAGGATAGGTATCCCCAGTGCACAGGGAAATTATACCATCCACCCAAGCAAGAGAATCATAAGCCTTGCTAGTATATGTGTCGCTGGTGAAAGTAGACCGCGTACCCTCGGCAATGCATCCAGAATCAACGTATCCGGTGTATCGGTTCGTGAGCGGGTTGCTGACAACAGCGCCGTACTGGCCTGTCGTGTTCATGTAATAAGTATACGCGGCGGTGTAAGACGAGGTCCAAGTCTCAGTGTAACTGACGCCGAACGTGACCGAGAGCACCTTCTCAATGAGCGTGAGCTGTGACTGGACGGAGACAGCGACAGCATTGGCGATCGAGTAGCCTTCAGTGACTGCAACGATGGTGTAAGGGGTACCGGAGGACTTGACGACTGAGGACATGGGCACGTCCCAGTTCAAGAATGTTTGCACGGGGTTCATGGTGACGATTTCGTGGTACTTGCAGCCTCGGGACTGCAAGTTCTCTGATCTCTTGGGGAGGAGCTCGGCACGCTTGGCAGTTTCTTGGGTGATGTTGGTGGAGGGAGTCTCATGTGTGATGCCGAAGTGGTGCTTGATGTTGTCGAAAGCGTCGCGCTTCATGATTTCGACACGACCACTCTTGCCATATACAATAACATCATCTTCCTCGAGCATTTGAGGTGCAGCAGCAGGCTCTGGAATTGCTACTGCGGTAGCGAGTGTGGCTCCAAAGAGGAGGGAAAGGAAGGTGGAGGAGAGCATGATGAGGTGAGTGTAGATGAGGCGAAGGAATGGATTATCGAAATATCGATTAAGGTATTAGGAGTTAAGATGGTAAGAAGTGTTGCCCGTGATAACTTGGGATGAAGGAAAAAGACAGAGTAGAGTAGATATCATGGGTTATATATCATTATTTTGAGCTGCTGCAGAGCGCACTTGCTCTATTTTCCGGACCTCGCATAATAGCTAAAGCCTCCAAATGAAATGAACCCATTTTCACGAGGCTTATTGCTTGGCTCAACCCACAATGTGCGTTGGCCACTTTGGATGGAATTAGGATCAATTGAGTTTGATCAGTGTCTGCAGAGGATGAGGTGCAAATACACTTTGGACGTCTTTCATGCAACAAATTCATAGCAACCGAAACACTGCAACCGACCGGTGGAGAGCCGGCAACTGACGGCCACTGCTACAATCACCGAAGTTCCCGAGTAAAGGGGTACCAAGCGACATCGGGAATCAAGAAATGTAGATCTCTAGCCTGTTTGTATCTGACAAGGTGAGCCAAGGCGCGAAAATCCCCAGAATACGGCCCTCGACTAAGGCGACGGGAGCCACTCAAACTCAATGTCTCAGCCAATAGCCAAGATGAGGGGACAAAGCGTGGTCTAAATACGAGGAGCGATGGCCGTCAATTGACCTAGGCGCCCCTCTATCAATCAACTTCAAACTTGACAGTAGGAACCTTGCGCCCACCTAGTAATATTCTGCATTGAACTGCAATATCAAGGTTGCGGGGATCGTTTGCATGGATGCTGCTTTGAGTTCTCGCTTAAGTTGCGGAACTAACCCAAAGTCGAGAGAAATGGGGGGAATAAGGTTCTCGGGTAAGTTTCATGTCTGGCCTCATCATTCTGGGAATAGTAATTTTTAATCAGCGGTATGGGGAAGGGTCATTGCTGCTGTGGAACCTTCCCTTCTGGGACAGAAGTTTGTCGATTAGATGGGCTGATGGTGGAGGCTGAGCAGCGGCAAGTATAACAGTGCTTAATATGAACAAACTTCGTTATGACTCGATACTCTGTCTAGACTTGGCTTTGTTTCGAGGGTTGTACATCAGGATACCTTGTACGCTTCAGCCAAGGAAGGCGCTGCCAGACTTCTGAAAACACTTTGGACTTTGGGAAGGCTGACAATCTAAAAAATTAATGCAATCGCAACCTGAGGATGTCTTGGCATCATGGGCCCGGACTTCTCGGGAAACATTTATAAACTGAGCTTCTGATATTGATATAAGGAGAGATTTCGTCCATGTTAGAAGTCCTCATCCACTATCATTCAGCCAGCTCACATTCGCTGCTTTTCACTTCACTCCCTTTCTTTCGCATCTCAGCCTAAAGTCACTCACTTGAGCTCTTAACTTCATAATCATCATGCACTCCTCAGCTCTCTTCGCCATCTTCTACTTGACCGCATTGTAGGTCGCCCCATCTTCTATGCCCCAATCCCTCTCCTCTCCCCTCAATCCCAATCTCAAACCCTACTAATCCTCCTCTTTCCCAGCACACTTGCCGATCTCCACACCAACGCAATTTGCATCGATGTGACCGACGCGGGCGAGATCTACAACGACGCTGCCACAAAAGCCGCCTGCACCGCGTACTTGAACCGCAACACCGGGTCCGAGCAATGGGACACCTGCTCTGATTGCACGATGATCACTACTGAGCCTCCTCATTGCAATTCGGCTGCTTGGCATATTGTGCGTTAAAAACTATTTCTTTCTTGTGTTGAACTGAAAAGGAGTCGAGTGCTGACCGAAGTGATTATTTTAGGGAGGCGACGAAGTCACGTACTACTGCCAACAGAATGGAGCGGATAATGCTGCCACCAGCTAGACGATTTCCATTTGGGGGGGGGGGGGCGCATTCATTTTTTTTTGGGGAAACTTTTGGAAGTACGAGAGGGACGGACTGAATTCTGGAGATGTTGTCCCCCATTGTTGAGTCTTTCCAGACATTCATACATATGGAAGCCAAGATTTTGGTGATAGAGAACGTTCATGCAGAGAAGGAAACGAGCGTTTCGAAACGAAAGACACTTTGAAATGTAAACATAATGCTAAACCAATCTCACTCGAGAAGCTTCATAGGCATAATGTGACACATGTGAAGGTAAGAACAGAAGGGCAAAAATCCATTCTCCAATCTCAATATGTGCAAATCACCGCTCATCTCGTATGAATCGTAGTCCTCGTCTCCTCATCACCAATCATCACATATAATACACCAAACACAACTCACTCACGTAAACCCTCCACCCCTATCTACGCCCTGCATTCGATCTTCACTTGTCACGGCTTCATAGTGTCTCACTACCATGCCGTTCAAGAGCAAACTTAGTCCAGAACTCTCCCAGCAACAGCCGCACCACTCTTATCTTTCGTCTGCGTCTTCTTCAACGCCTTCCCCATCTGAATCTCACCCAAGAACCCAGCTGGTCGTCCAGTGTCCGGTACCCCACCACCACCGCCCATCGCAGGCATAGGAGGAGGTGGAGGCGGACCACCTGGGGCTCCAGATCCTGGCATTGGGGGAGGCGGCTGAGTACCCATCATAGGCATGGGTGGTGGAGGCGGAGGGGCTCCTGGCGCACCAGAGGTCGGCATTGGAGGTGGTGGTGGAGGACCAGCTGGAGAATCGCGTGGTGGTGCTGGGCTTGTAGGTGTAGAGCCGGTACCGCCAGCTGCGGACAGAGGACGAGGAGGACCCATCGTGCCGAAGAGGATGGATGCGAGTTGACGAGCATTGCCTGCTCCTGGGCCTTCTTCGTCGGATGAATCATCGTCTTTGTCGGAGCCGACGACGGACCATTCATCTTCCTCAGGTCGGACTCGGGACCGGCTGCCTGTAGGTTGAGTCTGAATCGGGTCCGGAGCTCTAGTAGCCTCTTGAGTCTGAGCTGGAAGTCGAAGGAATGGATTGTTCGACGTGCCAGATTGGGTAGAGGGCGACGCGGAATCTCCCTGTGCCAGCTGCTTCTTCAAGAACGGATTCTTTGTCTCGGTCTCAGGACTGGTCACTGGGAGAGGGATTTCCCTCGCCGGAGTTGGAACTGGAGGAACACTGACAGGCGCTGGTGGCGGAGGTGGAGAAATCTCCTTTCGTTCGAATTCCTGGCTAGATATTGTTGGAGTCGAGGCCTGGGGTGTAGCTTGTTCTGGGCCATCATCATCGGAAGAATCATCATCGTCATCAATGGCCTCCAATTGACGCTGTAATTCTCTTTCGCGAGCCTGGGCAGCTTCAATTTCAGCCCGCTGAGCAGCCAATCTGGCCTCCTTTTCTTTCGCTTCTGTTTGAGCAGCCTTCTTTCTACGTTTCTCTTCCTCCTTCTTCATCTTCCCAGCTTTCACTTGTTCTTCGAGAGCTTTCAGACGAGCAGCCGCAGCTTCACGCTCCTTGGCAAGCTCGACTTCTTGTCGCGCAGCATCGTCCCTGAAATTGTTAGCTCAAAATATCCTCTCTGGGGAAGAAGTCAACATACTCTAGCTCTTGCGTAGCAAGAATCTGGGCCTTCTGCTCAACGAGAACACGTTGCTCCTCTTCGGCCCGTCGCTCACTAGCATCACTCTTTGCAGCTTTTCGCGAAGGTGGTGGAGGAGGCTTCTTCGCTGAAGCCTTTGGCTCTGGATTTGCAGGAGGTGGCGGAGGAATGCCCTGTTCTTCATTGATCCTAGCTTGCCTCTCTGCTTCTCGCTTAGCGTCTTCTTCCTCAGCCTGTTTCAGCTTGGCAGCTCTCTCATTCTTCTCACGCTCCAATCTCTGCTGAGTATTCTCACCAGGTTTTGTAGGTGCTTTGATACCAAGTGCTGCAAGACGCTCAGCCATACGCTGCTCGGCTTGCTGCTTGATATAGGCTGCGCGATCCTCTGGAGTCTTGTATTGCGAATAAGTCCCGCCTGCGGCTGGAGCAGGAGAAGATTTTGCCGCGGGAGCCTCGACTGGAGACGGAGCGGCAGGGCTGTCATAACGAGATGATGGCTGAGAACGTGGCTCATCTCTGGCACCTCGGCTACGATCTTCGGTCCTAACTCTTGCAGATCTGCTGGAACGTTGCAAGTCGAAAATAAAGTCCTTGACTTCATCCTCAACTCCAAGTCCATCTTCCCATCGTCGCTTCTCATGCTCACTTGTCGAGTCTTCAGCTCCGTCCTTGAGATTATCCTCAAGACCACGTGAGAAGTCTCTAACACTGTCTTCGACATCTCTGACCATGCGTTCATTGTTCTCCTTCTCATTTCTGATGCGGACATTCTCTTCCTCTAGACGCTTGGGTGCGGCGAGATCATCTTCGCTAGATTCGACCTTTCTTCCAGTCAGAGCAGCAGAACGCTGTTGCATCATAGCCTTAGCTCTGGCCTTCAATCGATCAGACTCCGTGACAGCGCCTCCAGGCCCAGTACCAACAATGGACGAAGCACTGCCTGGATGAGCTTTTGCGTCCTTAAGACGGAAGAGCTCAAGCTTGGCATCAGCAATGCTTCGCTCGGTCTTTCGGACTTCAGAGGCAATCTCGGGAAGCTTATCAGTCAAGGTTTGGAGCTGTCGCTTCAAGATACGACGCTCAGCACCTGAATCAACATTTCGTAGAGACGCATCCGGATGAGCATCGATATCCTCCTGAATACGGCGGATACGACGATAAAGGTCCTCTGCGTCGCGACGGTCTCGTCGGTCAAGAGCATCATCCTCGTCAGCGGCATTCTCGTCCTTAAAGTCGATGGCATCAAGAATCACTTGCTTTTCACGAATCTTCTTTCTCAGCTGGTCCAAAGACAAATCTTCGCTCGAAGTCGTGGATGATGGAGATTCTGGTCGAGGCGAGCTGTTGCCAAGTCTACGACGAGCGCTGGATTTATATCCAATATCATCATCGTTATTCTTGAAAACGGTGGCATCTTTTCTTCCAGCTCCGATATTAGAGCCACCCCGGAAAGAGTGATTCTTAAGATAGCTGACTCCTGTCTTCTGAGGCAGAAGACTCGCTCCAGAATTCTTTCGGAAATCCGACTCCTGGTGAAGTAGAGATTTAACAGCGCCAATGGACTCGCTGAAATTTCTCGTGGAAGGTGGTACAAGCTCAGGCGGCAGCTGAGCGGGGATGGGGTATCCGTTTAGCTTTCTGTAAATCAAATGCATCGCAACAGCAAATTCGTCCATATTAAGACGACCCTTGTTACCTTGATCAGCAAGAGTCCAGATCCTTTCCAGGTCAGGCTTTTCGAGTCCACTCTGTCCAAAGACCTCAATGGCAACATCTCCGCCAATAAATCCTTTGCCAAAGCCATCCCATGCTTTGAAAACGGAATCATATCTAGTCTTCTCGTCCTTCGTAATTGCCCATGGAATGACTGCATTTCCGGACAAACCTGTTGTAGTAAATGATCCCTGTTCACGACCCTGCTGAGGCATCATTCGAGATTGCAATAAGTCAATATTTGGCAGCCCACTGGCAGGTGCGTTGACTAGACCCCACTGTCCGGGACGGCCCGTAGGCTGGCTGTTGAGAGGAGCGATCATCCCACCCATACCAGTCTGAGCCGGCGAGAGGCCTTGGTTCCCGGCAAAGCCAGTAGGCATTGGTGGCATGGGAGGCCGAGGGCCATTATATCCAGTTGCAGAGGGATTCGACATATTCTGGAACCCAGTTTGATTTGGCGGCATGCTCTGATTTTGGCCAAAGCCGGTTTGCATTGGCTGCTGGAACCCAGTTTGTTGCTGTCCAAATCCACCAGAGAAGTTCTGCGGCCCCGGGTAGCCAGTCATTTGGGCAGTCAAAAGAGCCGAGTTCGATGGCATAGGCTGAGGCTGCTGAATCGTAGGTGGAGAAGCCGCGTTCTGGCGGATATTGAAGTCTGGAGCATTTGTTCGCGCAGCTGGCTCTGGTGCATCGTCCGCCACCCCGAAGTTGATGATATCAACCATGCTCGAGACCTCGTTCTTGATATTTTCGGGAAGAACGGCAGGCAATTGCTTTCCCACCAGCTTCAAGTTGCACAAGTACATAGCAAGGGCGAATTCGGGGAAATGTAGCTGGCCGGATCGAGTCGTGTCTGCGAGAGTCCTGGGATAACCATTAGCGTTCATTGAAACCAATTTCCATGTTTCTGTATTTACCAAATCTGTGCCAGAGAATCGCCATCCAGCTTCGACCTAAGCAGCAGATCCCTCGACTTATCTCCAGACAGCGTCTGCCCATCCCCAACAGCGGATCTGAATAGTGTTTCAAACTTGGCTTGATCCTGCGCCGTAATGAATGACAACCTAATGCTGGGGATCTTAGCTCCAGCCTTCGACTTTGAAGCTCTGCGACCTCGTGCCGGAGCTGAAGAAGTCGTCCTGAAGCTATCTGCCATAGCAGCAAAGCCGGTAGGCTGTGGCTTCTGGACTGGAGCTGGCGGAGGCTGGGCTTGCTGCGGCTGCTGTTGAGGGGGTTGCGGCTGGCTCTGGAACTGGCTTTGGTATTGCTGGGGAATCTGCGGCATTGGCGGAGCTCCGGTCTGGAAGCTTTGCTGCTGAGGAGCATTGCCAAAGGGTGATTGTTGACCCTGGAATCCAGTCTGCTGCGGTTGCATCTGCGAAGGCTGGAACCCGGTTTGCTGAGGCTGCATAGGATACCCCGTGAAGTTTGGCTGTAGCGGAGCTTGTCCATAGCCCGTTGGATTGGGGTTCATGAAGCTTTGCTGAGGTTGTTGCTGCTGCTGCTGAGCCTGGAACGAGTTGAATTGCTGAGGGCCGCCAGGGCGACCACTCTGGCCTCCGAGGTAGGAGTTGGATCCCGAGAACATGATGGCGTATTACATGCAATGTGGGAAATGGAAAGGAAAGACTGTGTCGGAAAGGAATGGTGAAGATATCGAAGTTCGTGGTTGGTGGTCAACTCGCGTGGCTGAGGCAATGACGAAGAGCTTTGGCCACATGTAAGAGGCCGGTTTTAGCGGAGGTCCAAACCAAGCAGAAGCAGGCGATTACATGTCTACGACAACGGGCCTTAAATGGAGCACACGTTGATTCACTCAGTCATGACTCGAGTCGCAACACATCTCATTATTTATTTTTAATACTGTGAGCACAGTATATACATGACTCTTGCATTGGAGCCTTGCGAAGCTTTTACACCATGTTCCCTCACGATTACAAGTTTGCTCATACAAGTCAGCAATTTTTACTGATCACCTCCAAGCCAGAAAAGAATTAGAGCAGTTCTATGTATTCTGAGCTTCTTTCATTACACCGCTGAGCAATTGATTCTCCACCTTACACGACATCGTACCTCTGCATCTGCATGACCCACTCACCACTAGATCAAGCTGTGCTGGCAAGCTTCTCAGGCACAACCGCAGCGGTCTTAGGGAAGGTCGCTTTGTTGGCAATTTTGCTGGCTGCGAGAGCACCAGAGAGTGAGAATTGAGTGTTGATGCCCTCCACTCGGTGAGTGGAGTTGAGGTTCTTGACCAAAGTGATTTGATAGCAGGTTGCGGAGCCTTGACGGGAGATGATGGTGGAGTAAGCGAGGAAGAATTCCCAAATCTAATATTGTTAGAAAATTATTGTCTTCGATTGTACGGAAGAACACTTACTCTGTACCATCTGTTACCATATTTTGCGACCACCTTGTCCTTGTTGGCGAGCCAGTTTCTATACCATCTCCACAGAGTTGCCGAGTAATGAACACCGATTGTATCAATAGTCTTGACTTCCCACCCAGCACTCTCAACTGCGTTGACATAGTTGTTGAGCGGGGTAGAAGCATCAGCACCAGGGAAAATGTACTTGTTCATGAAAAGACCCCAGATAAGATCCTCATACTGCCAGCTCTTTCTCAATCCAGCCACTTGAAGGAAGAAAACTCCGTCATCATCCATCATATCATTGCATTGTTTCAAGAAACCGGTAAGCTTTCGGATGCCAACGTGCTCGGCCATCTCAAGGCAGGTGATTTTGTTGTACTTTCCTTCAGGAACTGGGATATCACGGTAATCCATGCAGAGAATGTTGCTTTGCTCCTCAGTGATACCGGCCTTTCGGAGTCCATTGTTACCCCAAGCAGTCTGGTTGCGACCAAGTGTAATACCAGTGGCCTTGGCACCGTAGTTGACACTGGCAAATTTGGCCAGGGTTCCCCATCCGCAACCAATGTCAAGGAGCCTCTCGCCTGCCTTAAGGCCAATCTTTTCGCAGACAATGGCAAGCTTGTTATCTTGAAGTTGTTCGAGGGACTCTTCTTCAGTAGGGTCGGCAATGACACCAGAGGTATAGACCATACGTGGTCCGAGGAACCAGCCGTAGAAATCGTCACCACGATCGTAATGGTCGCGAACTTGTTCTTCGTCTGCACATGTGAATTAGAGGTGTTTTCTAGGCAGAAATATTTACTTACCTTGAGATCTAGAGTGCATGATGACTTCAGGAGCAAATTGGAAGAAGACGAAGCTGAACAAGCTCAGAGTGAATCTGAAGGCTGCCCAGTCGTGTCTGTACTCCATGACCTCCAAACAGTCTCCATTGAAGTCAACCTCGCCATTGAAGTACATGTTGTGGAACGTCTCCATGGGAATCTTGTTTGATCCTCTGTACTTGATCTTATCGGCCTCATTCTTGAAGGTAAGGTAATGCTCGACTGGGCGACCTGGGAGTCTAGCCTTCTCGTTCTTGCGGGGACTGAAGGAAGAAGCCATGTACCAAAAACCACAAAGGATTGGGATGGTGGTGAACAAGCCAAAGAAGATAGAAGTCTTTGTCCCACCTCCGACCTTCCAGGCGAAATATGTTGGGACGCCCACGATCAGGGAGACCAGCGCGATATTGGAGAAGCTTTCGTTACCGGCACCATCGGCAGGAAGAGGAGCATTTTTAATTGCGGGATACTACAGACTCATAAGTAGAAGTTCATTTGGCACCTGCAGATCCGCAGACAGGATGGTGGACTGGGAAAAGCCGCTGCTACATACAGAGGTAGTCTTCACACCACACTCCTCGAATTTCTCGAACGTAGGTGTGGGAGCTTTGGGAGTCTCAATAAATTCGAACTCGCTCTCAGAGCCATTGACACTCTGAGGTTTGGAAGACATGATTGCCCTCTGTTCAATTGAATTGTCTGGAGCAAATTTGGACAATTCAACAGAAAGGACAAGTGTTGAAGAAATAGAGGGACCTTTTTGTTTCAGGCACCACTCGGCGGTGAACTTGCTGGGCCCACTGTAAATCTTCCCTTGTAAAAAGATCATCAGGTGCTCAATGCGCAGCTCGGTTACTTGGGAGCTTTCTGGCCGCCGCCGCTATTCGTAAGGGGAAAAAGCGACCGATATTAACACGCCGATTTCAGGGACGCCTTTATTTCAGCAGGTAACAAAACTTTTACAACCCTTTACGAAATTTCCTAAAATTTAGTATTTGAGCTCTAAAGAAGCCAAATTATCTTCCCGAGAAGTTTTAGAAAATTTGTTGCAGGTTTAATAGTTGTTCGTTGAGTCTGAAAGTAATTGGCGCTGGATGCCAATATCGGCCTGGTCTTTCTCCCCGAGAGTTGGGACTCCTATATGGAAAGATCTCGCCAAGCACTATTTCCAAATTAAGATGTATTTTTATGAACACGATCATCCTCAATTGACAATGCTTCAAACTTCGTGCCGCTTTGTGTTCGCAGCACTATATCTCTGCTTCCAGAACAAAGTGCGGCTTCGATCTCTCACAATCTGCTACACGGTAAGTACCAGCAGTATTTCTGGTTGTCTAGATGCTTGTTCGTACCGACTGCCTCTCATTGCCGTTCCGAAGGGAAGGACTCGAGCTTCCCCCCTGCATAGGCAGCAGCATTTGGTACTGAAATGGATAAGCGAATGCTAAATGGTGGTGGCTTTATCACATATCTGAAATGCGGTTTGTGACTTGTCCATTCTCCATGTTCTCGGGAGTGGGGAGGTTTGCTTTGTTCAATACCCGTGCTGGCAAAGAGGTCAGTAGTAATCGAGATACGATCTTGTTGGTTTCACGTTGCAATAAAGTGGCGCTAGGAAGGCATGAGAAGCTCAGCTTGACGCGCATTGCCCTTGGATAACGCGCTGCATCCATCAAGGCTTTCAAGTCCCTGTCTGTCAAAAGAGATCACTTTCAGCTAGACTATGATATTTCGCTGCACTTCTTTGCACTTCGTTTGAGCTCTAGCTTCACACTTTGCTATTCTATTACAGACGGTGGACAAAAAATCGTGGATGTGCCATTAGTATGGTTGCTTTTCAAAATCTTATGAGTATTGCCAATATTCATGCTATGCATTTCCGACGTTTACAAGACTCAGCTCTCATACAGCCTGTCAGTTGGTATTCTTAAGAATTCCATGCGGTTCTTTGGTAACACTTGATAAAATCTGATAAAAGACGCGGGATTCTTCACGTTTTGTCGTCTTCTCACTGCATTTATGTTCACTCATTTGCATTGCTATATTACAATTGAACCCAAGCCTCATTGAACCCTTTAACACGTCTGGGACTTCGTCATGCGCTCCAATTGCATGCTAAGCGAGTACGATAATGTCAGAGAAGGACGTCCTCTTCAGCATCCAAGCCAATTCCGAGGTGGTGTTGGTACGTAACTCTTCTGTGGTCCGTGAATTGAATACTCATTTGTTGCAGGAACCGGAGAGAGGGCAGCTATTGTGGTGTTAGCAGATGTCACAAGTCGCACGATGATGCGTGAGTACTAAATCTCTTTGGCTGACGTCCCTTGATTCGATATGAGGGCTCTCTGATTATGGTTGAATTCGTGTAAGCTCTTGAATATGAGGCTAACTCCTGGTACCATAGTTACCTTGATGGTCAACAACACCGCTGGCAAGACCGACATGATGACCGACAATACTGGTCCGCATCTTGACTTCGGCAAGAAGATCAAGGATGCCATCAAGACTTTTGGATGATGCTTGCCCTGATGACCACGTCATGGCTGTATTGAGGAGCTAGTCTCTAACTGCATGACCTTTACGCCTGGATTGGGATATTTTGCGAGATTCTAGTGAATTCTAAGCTGAGATGTGGTTTTTCTCGGGCGAATACTAAAACCCTTTTATGCATTATCTGTTCTTTTGTGATCAATTCGCTTTCCGCAGTGCAAATTCCTTCTATGCATTTGCACTATCTTTAGAGTCTTTGCTGGGAGTCAAACTGGTGACTGAGCGCGAGTGCGGTAACTATATGCGACGAAGGGCAGTCGGACGCTCAGGTTTGGATTTACTGAGGAAAGAGAGGCTAAGTCAGCATGACGAGTGGGGTGCATTCGAAGTATCGAATCTGAATTATGAGTCTCGAGATATGTCGTAAGCAAAGTTCACAACGTGTCTACATACGTGATTCTCTATGCCGATCCATTGTTGTCAGCTTATTGGGGACCAGCTAAGACCTATGGGGAGCTGAGAACGGTTTCGCCGACTGATAGCTACGTGTTCAGCCACATTAACTATGCAGCTTAATATCACCAAATATCCCTAAGAGCATGTTTTGCAACATGACGTTGAAGACATCCTTTTTGCAGTCACACGCCTGGTCACGTGTGGAGTCCGGTTGCAAGTCCAGGTGAGCGACGCAAACACACCAAATAAATATCAAACAGACTTGGACCTCTCTCCAGACTCTATTCTCCCTTGAAACTCGAAAAGAATACCTTATACTATCTTTATCTTCAATTAGGCCTTCCAAAATTACGGACGCCTTTGTCATATCTGTTCTGCGAAACCGAGCCAGCAAATTGATCTCTGTCCACCGACAACCAAAATCGCCGCTTAAACTTTGAGACTGTCCGGGGTGCTGGCAGATTCACTTCGGAAAGTGGCGGCACTATTACAATTTAATCCCCTCTCTCATCGATGAGATTATGATCTTGTGACAACAGTTCAACCTCAAGTCTTGGACCACAACATCGACACACACAGCACCTCAGCGCATATTTACATCAAACAACAACGCATACATACCACCCGTGGGAATACCCTTCAACCCTCCTCAACTAGTAGCTCCGCAAACTCTCAAGGAAGTCGAGGAGTGTGGTCAGTGAACGGAAACAACCACAACAGAGGAGACAGGCGCCTCTCTCGCCCAACTCGTACGCAACCCTGAAGTCTCCGCCAACCCTGAGTTTCCTCAAGATGGCGGCCTTCGAGGTTGGCTTTGCGTTTTGGGATCGTCCTTTGCCTTATTTTACACTTTCGGGTGGCTCAACTCGTAAGTGATCCTTCCATCACTATCAACATGTGGACCCACCCGCTTTTGCTCTCTGAAGCCTACGGCTAATCATTGCGTTAATAGTATGAGTCTGTTTCGGACATATTATGAGCTAACTCTCCTGTCGATATATTCCGCATCCGCAATATCTTGGGTTTTCACGATTTAACTTTTTTTCTTGTATGCAGCCTAATACTTCCCTTCACAACTACTATCTGACATCATTTGCAGGTGGTCGGGTGGCGCCATCTTCGGTCGCATAATTGATACCTACGGCACTTGGACTTGTTGTTGCCGGCAGCAGCTTAGGTACGCCCTGCCCCTTTTCTCGCTCGCTTACATCACGCTATTTACGGCACTTGATTAGGAGTCATTCACCCTATCTAACTGAACCACCTCTTTCGCACGATCGGCTTCGCTAACGCTGTCCCAGTAAACGCCATCGTCGTCGGCATCTGTGGCGGATTTGCCTGCTTGCTTATGCGTATACGTCTCCAAAAGAAGAAATGGGATCATGAAGCCAAATTCTTCGACATTGCTTTGTTCAAGCAGACAACTTTCAGTGTCTACTCCCTAGGCACTTTCCTCGTCGTGTGGGGCCTCTTCTCAACATGGAACTACCTCCCAACAATGAGTCTCCGACATGACTTCTCCCAAGACCTTGCGATTTACACGATAGTAGTGTTGAACGCCGGATCAGTTCTCGGCCGCACGGTTCCTGCTTACTGCGCCGATGTCTTCGGCAGATTCAACACCATCTCCATCATCGCTTTCCTGAACGCCGTCCTGCTACTCTGTTTCTGGCTACCCCTCGAACTCAACCCCTACACCACACACACGCAAATCTTTGCCTTGAGCACGATGGCCGGCTTCGTGACCGGTGCTTGCATCAGCGTTATAATTCCTTGCATTGCTGAGTTGGGACCGGTTGCTACGCTGGGCCAGAGATTGGGCATGTATCAGGTCGTTATTGGATTCAGCGGCTTAACCAGTCTCCCCATCCAAGGTGCACTCATACCTCGTGACGGTGACGGCTTTGCTTACTTGATCATTTTCTCGGGAGTTAGTGTTGCGCTTGGTAGTGCGTTCATTTGTGTTGCGAGAATGCTGAGGGTTGGATATCATTGGAATGGATGAACGATATATGGACAAAAGATTTTATGGGCACCGGGTTCCGATAGTGAGGCTCGGATATGATATGGGCACATTGGGTAAAGGATTGGAGTGGATTCGACATCGGAAGGACCTTCATGGCTTCATTACCATGGATTTGGCCCTCGGGAAAGATGTCATAATTCCATGTGGATTGCAACTCTCTGGGCAGTTTCTTATTTCACCATTCGCATTCTTGGTAACTAAAAGCCTTTCTGGCTTTGTGCATTTACTTCGAGAACAGGTGAAGGCTATGCGTTTAGCGACTCTCGAAGAACCACAAAGCCGCCTCTAGTGAAGCCACTTTTTATGTCCCGAGTCGTGCCGCTACCCAGCCAGGCGTTTGTTCAAGGCTTCTGCGGTTGTACCCGCAAGGGCCGTCAAACTCTAGTATTGCAGCCACGGAAATTGGCCAGCCTTATCAAAGAGCCTGCTTCATTGGAAGCAATGCCGGTGTTGTCCCGCTTGTGGCGGAGGCGCAGCTGCAGCAGTCTGCGGCTGAGCCTCAGTGTCTTTACCCCGGAGAAGCTCTGCGGGTGACCACCAGACAATGGATATATCACCGCATCCCAATTCTGCCTCTGAAAATTTTACCTCGCCTTCTAAATCACGGTGAACTCTTTTCAGTATGTCCCATTCTTTCTGGTCCACCTGACAGAACTGACTAGTAACGCGCTTCAGAGCTAGCAAATACCTAACAAGCTCAGCGCAAGGCTACGGAGTTAATTAGCTTTGGCGTATGGTCCTGGACCTTCAAAAGCTATGGAAGTCGCAGAGCCTACCTTTCCGCTCGTCGAAACTCCGATTTGTCGCATATGCAAAGTTCCTGGTGATCTAGTACCGGCCGCTCGACAGAGAAACCCCAACGGCAATGCAGGAAGGCCGTATTACATATGCCGCCGCGGCGCGCACACACACAAGCAAGAAGATAGGAGGAAGACATGGATCACTTTCGACGACAACATTGGCATTTTTTCCAGTAATCCGCGATGTTATTGCCTTCATCTCAGCCGTCTCACCCCCAACAGTGATGGAGACGGCCAATTCTATTGTTGTCCAACGGGCAAGTGTGGTTTCCACCCGAACGGACCACCACTGCCGACACAACCGACGCATATGCAGACAGGGTCTAATAGGGTGGGGACGGATACGAGTGGCCCGCGAGTGGAATTGTATAGAAGTCAGGGTCCAACCATTCAAGATGTGTACAACGATGATCCGATGGATTTGGACTAATCGTTATTTCAGCCTTGGGATATGGACAAACTATGAATCTCTTTTTTACTGAGCAGAGCCTCACTCTCCTGTTCTTATATGCTGCCTCCCGCCTGTGAATGAGTGGCATGATCTTCAACTTCATCTTGAGTTCTCAGGGGCATCTCGCTTGGATTCCCAATTGAATTTTCAGACGATGCCTCAGACGCAAGTTTCTATACCACCTTTACCTTTTGGTTTTAGACGAAGTTATACAATAGGTCAGTATTTTACTTTAATATCCTTATACTAATTACATAATTTATGACCCTGAACTCTTTTATACAGAAATTTATACAAAGATAGCAGATTGTCCACTTCTTGAACTATGACTAATTTTCTGACCCAATGTAGGTATCCCATACTCCATTCCAGAGTTTCACGCATGAAACATTCCCTACATTCTCCCAAAATGGTTTGCTAAGAAACCGGATCCGCCGTCTCCCCACCATGATCATTCTTCCAGCTCCCCTCAAAATGGTGCGTAACCAACGCCGGGCCCTGCGTATCTTCAGGTGTATAATGATTCGACGACAGCGCAAACGAATACGCCGGTAAAATCAACACATCACTCACTAACTTCGGCTCATAGAGGGCAGCGATACTCCCCTCATCAAACTCGTCCCCAAGAGTTGCTTTCAAGCTCTTGAGAATACTCCGCGTCATTCTTCTCGGACCTGTCAAATCTACGACGTCGCTGACCATGGTCCACGTCATATCTGCGATTGTAACGTTATGTTCTTTTGTCTTCTCACGCAAGCCCTCCAGGATGTCGTCTAGTACCATCGATATATGCGGCGACCCTGGCCTCGCCATAATCGTCCACGTTGCAAACTGCCGCGTGAAGCTATCGCCCCAGCCGACGTCAAACTCCCACCCCACAACAACACTAGCCTCTTTTTTGTATTGCGCTGGTATCCAGTCGCGGATCGGTATGTCTTCGCAAGAGACGTCGAGATCGCTGTAGATCCCGCCCTCGTTGAAGAGGAGCAGGTAGCGGAGGAAATCCGCTTTAAGGATAGGGAACGGGAGCGCGAGGAAGGCTTCCACGATGTCTGGGAGGTGTGAGAATTTCTCCTTGACGTAGGCATCGCCTGAGAGGTCGGTCATGAATTCGGATTCGTAGGTGGGGTTCTTGTCGAGGCAGGAATCAATCCATTCTCGTGCTTGCTGGGTCACGCCGCGAGGACCGAGCTTGTACCATATCTTCTCTGGGATTGCTGTGGCAAAGGGTGTTGTCTCTGGCGCCGATGTCGTTGTTCGAGAGGGCGGGACTGGGATGGAGATTCTTTGTTCATCGGTGACGGGCCAGATATACGAAGGAAGGAAGAAAATGAGGACCAGGGCGATGAGGGTGACGGTACTAGATAACTTCAACGCCGAGCGTCGGTTTGAGAGAAACATCAGTACAGCGTTTGGTCTGTGGCAACTCGAGACATAACAATATGGAGAGGTAAGAAGGGGTGAAATCTGACATATGGGTAAGGTGGGAAGTATATCCCGACGCAAACATATAAAGGTGAACTGGTGAACATGTCAAACAAGAAAGGCCCAAGCAGCGGCCAGCAGAGCCCAGCGGCCAGCGGCTCAGCATGGCGAAGGGCCAATCAAAGACTTAATGGGGACCCAAAGGGACGGTCCGGCGCCTAAGTTTTGCACATACAGTACGGTACTGTCCCTGCAGCGCTTCCTCGGTAAGAAAGATGCTAAGCACATTGGCCCGGCCATGTATACGACTTCAGCTAAATCGAACAGACGTCGGCGTCTAAATCGAGCAAGCTAACCCGAACAGGTAGTGCGCAGACCTAAGCGAGCGCCACCCCCGCAAGAAAACCAAAACTCGAAGGTCCTCGTCGTACCTCGTTCCTGTCGAAGATGCTTGCGCATGGGCCCTGTTATCCGACGATTGATACCCATGAGAATTTGTTGATAATCCTCACTCTTACCTTAACTTCTTTCATATCCTACATAACCCCCATCCTAGCCCTAACCTTAATCATAACCCAATCCAAGGGGCTGCTAGACATATGCTGCGCCTCTCACGCAACGGGTGTCTTCGATATGTTGGGGTGCGCGCGTTTGGGTTTAGTGTCCTCGATTTAAGAGAAATTGCTGCTCGATTTAGTTGGAGTCATACATGCCACCGCTGAGGTACAGTATGCTACTCAAATAGCAGTTGCTAGTATGCTGCTGGTGTCGGATATTTCAGTATCGGAACGGTATTCA
>AYLM01001635.1:0-15228 GCA_001625345.1 Cairneyella variabilis | reverse complement strand
GGGTTAGTTGGGTTGTGTGGGGGTGAGGGGTGATGGGGAGCGGACGTACACTTGAGCATGGAGGATTCAAGGTCGCCGAGGAGACTGATTTGGGTGGTGGTGTTGCTGCAGAGGCGGAGTTTGTTGCCGACGATGGGAGTAGGTTGGATAGCAGAGAGGGTTGCATCGCGGGCCTGTAGATGGGGTGTGATTGTTAGCAAAGGTTGGATATGAGGGCGAGGAAGAACTCGAAGTCAGGTGACATTTGTGTTAAGCGAGCGGGAAAAAGGGGCATGAAAAATAAACAGCAACATTGGCCGATTGTGCGACAATGACGTAGTCAAACACAAATCAGAAGTTGAAGATGAGAGATAGATTGAGAAGACTCACTGCATAAAGCTCCTCCGTCAACTGCTTAGCCCGAGCAATCAAAGCTTCAGCCTTCTGCTGGACTTCAATAGCGTAATCATTCATCTCCTCAGCCTCCTTCTGAACCAGTTGCATGACCTCTAAAGTTCTGAGCGCCTTAGCCTTGGCATCAGTCTGGATCTCCTTAGGACCACCAGTAGCATTGTGAGCTTTCAAGAGGATGTAATATTGAGCCTTCAATTGCCGGTATTGCTCTCGGTCCTGAATGGGGGTGGCATACATCTTCTGCTCGATGATCTGAGCCTGGTGTTCGATGTCCTCGATCTGGCGGTCAACTTGGCCATAAAGATGCCTGGACTCGGAGAGAAGGGAGCTGATCTCAGTTTGTCGGGATTCCTGGGCACGATAGTAGGCAGCAGCACGGCGCTCGAAGACGACCTTGAGCTCAACGGCATCGTAGGCGAGTTGCTCCCAGTAGATAGTCTGGTTGGCAACGAAAGCAGGAGTCAACCCAGAACCATTACTAGCTACTAGCGCACCCGGAAACTTGCCAGAAACAATCTTATCCATAGCAGCATTAACACTCTGCTCAATCGTCTGGTTGAAAGCCAGTTTGACGGTCTGCTTGAGAGTATAGACCGAGGTGACGATAGAGCCGAAGGTCAGAAAGGTGAAGTAACAGATAGTGAGGATAGCCAGCATGATAAGGACCTGGGCATCTCTTGGCTTGCGACTGCGCTCTAGCTTATGCTTGAGCTTAGCCTTGGCCACACTCTTCTGCTGAGCGAGAGAGGCACCCAGCTTATAGGCAGGTGGGGCATCCTCGATCTTCTCCATGGCTGCTAGATTGGGTGACGTGTCAGCTTTGCTTCGGTCTCAGTTTATCTCGCACTCGAGGAAAGGATGAGATTCACATACTGTGTTATTGTTCCAAGGCTTATTGATATGTACGAATGAAGTCTTGTGGACGTGATGGGATGGAAAGGAAGCACAAACGAATCTGTGCTATGACAAAGAGAAGAGGAAGAAAGAGAAGGAAAGAGGGTCAAGATCGAGGTTTTTATATTTCTTGTGAGGGCGGAGATGAGGAGCGTTTTGCTAGCGGGCCGCTAGCAGAGCGGATGGGGGAGGCATTGAGAAGATATCACGAGGTTGTGAAGTGAAAGCGGGGATGGAATGCAGAAGAGATGTACGAGAAGATGGCAGTTGGGGGCAGTAGGGACTGCGAATAGACAGTGAGAGTTGAAGAATTTTTGAGCAAAGGAAGAAGAGATTAAAGAGGAAGGCATTGGAGGAAGTCATGAGTTTATCAAGTGAGAGCGGAGAGGAAGTGACCCTTTTCGCTTAAGTAAGCAATAGAAGCCCTCCACCGGTGTGCAAGAATTGTCCGAACACGCAAACTTTCGACCCACCTATATCTCAACACAACGGCATATTTGAAAGAAAAAAAGGTCTAGATTCAAATTTTCTGCTACAAGTAGTGCTATTCTTAGGAATATAAATTGACTTAATTCTCAAGTTGGCGTTATGGTTCTAGGGGCAAGATTTTAGGTATTCGGATAATTCTTGCAAACACTGGAGCTCCCCTCCCTCACAGAGCCTTCGCTCCTCACACGCAACAAATTTGACTAGACAAGCCTTAAAATGCCGTTGCTCATAGGTGTTGCCTTGCTAGAGCTTGCTATAATTATATTCCTTTGTCGATGTAAGTTTACAAAGACAAAGGAATGACCCTTTTTGATTGGGCTTTCCGGCGGATCAAAAGGAAGAAGTAGAAGATTTCGATATTTTGAGTGGAATCGAGCGTTGGTGGAAATTGACGGCTGTTGGGAGTAAATCGACTGTTGTTGGGAGGAAGGGGGACAGATATGGGGTGAGTAATGTTCAAGAGAAACTGGTGCTGGGCTTGGGATTGATGGGAGGTAGAAATTGACGACAGGTGAGAGATTTGATTGTAGGATGGCATGAGGGTAGTCTAGCGGAAAGGAGGGAATAGAAGAAACAGGTAAGGAGATGGAAGGAACTGGGATGGTGCAAAGAGTGTAGGGGTCAGAATGTTGTGAGTAGAAAGAGTGACTTTGAGGAGATGAAACAGCAGAGGAAGGAACTAGGCGAGCGTCTTGCCTAATTTGGAAGTTTGTTAAGCTCGGGAAAGGGAGAAGCAGGAGTGATGGGGGGAAGATCTTTCTCACTAGAGATCTGCAATTGGTAAGGAAAGAGTCCAAGAGATGAAAGAAAACAACCAAGAGAACAACCAAGGAGCACACTTCATCACAATAGAAAAAAAGGTTCACGAGCAAGCTAATTCATGAACAATAATAAATCAAATTACTACCTGCCGGCCGTCCCGGTATCAATGCCCTCCTAACTCCATTCCAGATGTATGCAGATGCATAATGCATTCATCAAAATTCCCCATGCCTCAAAACAACTTCTCCAACCTTACATCCCTCCACCGACTCCTCTCCGTATGCCACCACCTCTCCTTCCCCTTCAAATCTCCCTTACCACCCTTCCCTTTCTCCCCCGACCCTATATCCAGATTCCAACTCCCATTACACCCATCTTTGCTCGCGAACTCGTCGCTCCTATCCAGAAGTCCTCCTGTCCCTTCAACACCTACAATCGCCTCATCCAAGCCATCCCCATCCGGCCGCAAGCTATAGAAGATTTTACTCTGCAAGTTGCCAATGAAGCCACCAACAGCGAAACGCTCGACGAACTCGTTGTTCTCGTCCCAGACGATGATATGGAACTGCGGATGTGCGGTTGCGGCATCGATGCGTTGTTGTGCGAGGCGGCGCGCAGTGACGAGGCTCATTGGCTTGTTGCAGGCGGGCGAAGAGTCATCGGAAGTGTGGGAGGACTGATCAAGGTTGAGAGAGAAGGTTGAGCGTGTAGGAGATTTGACGGAGCCGGAGTAGTTAGGATTGTTGAAAGAGAAGTTGGGTTGCGTGGGTGACGGAATACTTCCTGCGGTTGCGGACTGTGGAATTCCTGTATGACCAAGATTTCGATAACGGTCTCCTGGCAATTCGATTCTATCCCTTGGTCGACAGAGCCTTTGTAAGGTACCGTCGTGGTCGGTTGGCGCTCTGAGAGTTTGCAGTGCGGGAAAGCCACCGAAAATAATGGATTTCGCCAAGATTCCGGTGGCCTGGTCTTCATCTGGGTTCGTGAACTCCCAGTGTAAATACTGCAGTGTTGGACAAGCGAGGTAAGGATGTAAGAATATATCTACCCCGATAGGCAGTGACGGAGGAGATGGTTGGGATATTGTAAAGCGAGTGAGAGATTTGAGATGAGAGAAGAGTCGTGCCAGAGCTGGCAAGGATGTTAGGGAGATCGAAATAAGGGTCAAAGACTTCAGAACATCTGTCCTTCTCGGTGCAGCATAGTTTGACAGTCCGTTGGATGTAATTCCTGGGAGATTGTCGAGTCGCAAAGATTTGAGAGGTGGTAGTGAGAGGAGAGTCGAGTCGTTGAATGAAGAAGCTGGAAAAGCTGACACGTGTAGATGCTCAAGATTTGGTAAAGACCACAAGACGTCCGCAAATAATGGAGAGTCTATTGCTCCACCCGAATTGCAGTGTAGAACAAGTGTGTGTAAATTCGACCAATTCGAATGATAGTTGTAGAAGTCGATACATTGCTCCGGAAGTAACGGACCGGGAGCCAAAACTGGCGTCGAATAGTCCATATCTTCGGATAACTTGTACCGGTGCTGTCTTTGAACAGTGCTTGGATTGATAATCCAGACCTTTTCTACCAGCTTCTTCCTTGTTGACAGAGCATGGCCAAGACGTGAAAATTCGTGGTTATATATAGGGTAGAACCCCGGTAGACGTTCAAGATTTGGGCAAGCCATCACCAAAGATGCCACAAGATCAAAATATTCTCCCTCTTCGTTCTTGAGTTGGGCTGCCTCAGGTGTTGCTGGAACCTTCAACGATTTGACATAGTCCGCCAGGTCTGGACGATCCCGCAGAGTTCGTCGCAACAATTTCAGCCTCGTCCCATACTTCACCTTGAATCTCTTCTTTGTCTGCATGACTGAGTCACCTCCTATCAATTGGATATCCTCATATAGCGTAATTCTGGCAGCACGCCACCACTTTGAGCAAGTCAATCCCAAATTGGTTAAATCTCGCATCCAGCACGTTGAGCAGCTCAGACTCCCAGTGTCCAAATGCAATTTCTTCAACTCAGCCAATATGACCAGCAACACCTCATCGGGCAGTTTCCTGAAACCTTCTCCTTTAATCAACGGCACGAATCTGGGACTTGGAGGTCCATTCCGCATTCTTTGCGGTGTTATCAATGTTCTCATCTGCTGTCTACCCTCTCCGCCAGCTCCGTATCTAGCATATGTCGGCACAACTGGTTCTGTGATGTTCGGCTTTCCAGGAAAAGGCGTAGGATAGATCACAGGCCTCGTGAGGAGCGAAAGGCTCCTATTGTCGATATTCGAGTATGAGGAATCCTCGCTTGTACGGCTCGAAGCATATTCCACGGAGGAGCTGATGCTCAGTGGACTCTTCTGCCTCGATTCCCAACTCGATCGCGAGGATATACTGCTTCCCTGCGAAGCCGGACGCCCCAGTCGAGGAGGCTCCATAGTCAGCGAGGCTCCCCAAGGGAGATACGGAGGCGAGGAAGAGATGCTCATCGGAGAGGAATTGGGCGAGAAGATTGGATAGGAGGCAGCCGATTTGTGCTTGTGAGCAACAGGAAGAGAAGCGCGTGCGTGGCGTGTCTTGAGGTCCTGCTCGCTGAATCGGCGATTCTTGGTCTGCTGAGCCTGTTGTTCCCCGCGCTCCTCTCCACGACGTCGTTCACTTGGTGTATCCAACAACCAAAAATCATCTGGAGACCAATATTCTCTCGGTTCTGGCGATGGCGAAGGGGGAATGATCAAAGGAGGGAGAGGTCTGCAAATAAACACCGATCATTGCGTCAGTGATGGTCCGTCTCCATCTTAATAACATTTGCTCGAGTTCCGAGATGCGGGAAGTACGAGGTTGTACTGTACTATCCACTAGTTTGGGAAGAGGCATGTCCTGTCAAGGGAAGACGGGAGATCCTTCGCGGAAGAAAAAGGTGCAGGCCGTGCCAAAAGAGGATGGAAGGAGGTCAAGCGCCCTTCCATCTTGCAGTTCTCCCCTTTGAGGCGCTTTCGCTGGCCTGTGCAAGAGACGCCAGCACATTTGAGCGCCCACTGCTGTGGAAATTAAGATGACGGTGGAGCGGCTACCGGCCACATCCATAGCGTCTGAGTGGTGCGAAGGCCCTGTAGCGCGAGGCTGAACAGCGCTATGGCTCACCCACGGCAAGGAGATGTCTCCCGCGCTGTGAGGGCGTGTGCACCTGACAACACCAAGAACATGCAAAAGGGGGAGTGAAGACTGCCAAGGGGCATGGGCATCTGAGAAGGGCGAGGGAAGAATAGCTTCAAAGCAACAAAAGCAAACGGTACGTACCTCGATGGCCTGGGAGGAAAGATGTCTTGGAACCAGACAGGCGAGGCATTGCTAAGGTTTAGGTCGAGCGCCGGCGCTTTGCAGGTGGTACGAACATCGTAGGCGTCGAGAGGCGAGAGAAAGTCCCTCCTCTTCGATCTCGGCGCCCGATTCTCGTACATGACGGGTCCGAGGAGAACACAAACGCGGGAATGCTTTTATTACCATAGACATGGCGAGGAAGGGATCCCTTTTCTATTATACATGTACGGGCATCGACACGGCAGCTCCTTCTCTGCCTCTTACTCACACCGTCCGCCCCGCAGCCTGGGCAGCAGATGACAAGACATTTCATCTGCAGAAGGATCGAGGTGTCCACGGTGCAGCTACCGAAAACGCGCAATAGCTCCTCAGCCTTTGCTCAGGATCATGTCATGGGTTGGGGACATCTCTCCGCATCCCACATAAGGATTCACGCTGATGCTCTCAATTGGCCCCATCGCTCACCACGTTTACACCGCACCCTTTACCTCGCGCAGACTCCAAACCGTCAAGCTGCCTCATTCCGCCAATGGCGATGGATAAGTTTCAGCGGAGCCTGCCAGATCCGACTCAGAATCGAGCAGAGCGCAGCCTGCATATCGCAAATCGCGGTGTCCAATAGCAGACGCTCAGGTCAGCCACCGGCAATGCGGATAGGGTCGCCATGCTGCACTTCCAGCGGCTGAGGGCCAGATCAACAGGGAAAGTCATACCCTTCGCTGGTGTTTCAGGTGGGCAGCCTGCAGATGAACTGAGTACTGTACAGTACTGTACGTTGTCTGGACTTCCGTCAGCGAGTGATAAATAATCAGATCAACCCCATGCGAGAGTCTCAGAGCACGTTTCTAGCTTCCTTCCTCGAAGACATTTCGACACTCGAGAAGTCACGGGAACGCGCGCGGGAAAGATCTATTTTTCGATTTTTCGATTTTTCTATTATTGGTTTATTTTCGTCCGATATCGTGGTCGACAAGCGTCGATCTCCGGTACCTGGTTTCGTGTTCTCTCTCCAGCCCAGCTGAACTCGACGACGCCTGCGAACGCCATCCCGTGGGGTCCAGGCTGATCGACCACAAGGCTACCTCGTCATGTGATTACCCGACGCGGCTCCAAGGTTCAGGATGCGCATGCCTGTGCGTGCATTCAATATTAATGCAGATACCCGAATACACCAAGGAGATGTATTCTTGGGCTATGGAAGTCATGCGTTTGGCCCTGCATCAAGCGATGCCGATCAGCCATTTTGTCACCTCTCACTTCTCGACCCACAATTTGCATTTTCTTGTTGCCTAATTTAGAAAAAGCTCAAATACCTGCTGTTCAACCTTTTCCTAGTCATTCTACCCTTTTTCAGATATACAAGGCAAACATCCCCGCGGAGGTACTGCATCTCAAATCAGAGTCGGCCGAGCCGCTCTTTCTACTCCACATCTTCATTTACAGCAGGCATCCAGTCTATTCTCGCATCATGAATCGATAGCCTCAACCGATAACCGAACGGACATGGCAGCCCGCACATTTGTCGAACCCCTCGACTTTCTTGCGAGCACCTTCACCAGCCTCAATCTCTCCACAGAACCCTCAGCAGCAGCTACACCACTCTTTCCCCTCTTCTCTACCTTTCCCACCGAGCTCCGCCAGAAGATCTACTCCCACGCTCTCCCTACACCCACCACTGTTCACCTCCGAGCCTCGATCTTAGTGTCCGACCCCGCCTTCGGGCTTTACATCTCTTTCACACACGATCTCGCCGCACCCACCAACATCCAAGCTTTCCAAAGCTCCCGCGCCCTTTCTCTTCTAGCCACTTGCAATGAATCTCGGGATTTGTACATCTCGCTTTTCCCGCTTGCATTACCTTATGGCCTTCAAGGCCTTGGCCGGCTATACCTTTCTCATGCTGACTTGATCATTATGAAGAACTTCACCACACTCGCGTACAACCCACTACTCTCCAACGCTCTGGAGAACAATTACAAGTTTCAAAATTGGTGGAGCGAAATTCAATGCCTCGGATTCCCAATCCAAGGGTTTGTGATCCGTGGCCCAGACGCCGAGAAGGATAAAAAGAGCTTAATTGCTGCGCTTACGAAGCTGAGAAACTTGAGAATGTTGAAGGGTGTACTGTGGGAGAACTTCGAGGAGAGCTTTGAGGGAAGGGATGATGGTGGGGCGGCTAGAGAGGTGATTGAAGTAGCGATGAGGGCGCATCTGGAAAGAATGCGGAGGGAGCTTGAAGAGTATAGGGATGAGCTTGATGAGGGTTATGTTGTTCCCGAGATAGGGCTTGACTACTACTTCCGAGCGAATCGCAATAGTAGTAACCAAGTCTAGGTATCTTTGCTCTCAAAAATTTCTGCTTAATGTATACCTCACCTCGCTCTCCCGATTCTTACCAAATCTCCACCTCCTAAGTAAAGGTTTCGACGTAACATCTTTTCCTCGCCACGCCATATCTATTATCTTGCCATCTGCTGGCCTGAACGTTCTATCAAATTGTATTTGCTGCATTTCATCACTTCATGCCTTCAACTTCTAATCACTCCTTAGTAAATTCCTTCAACTAAACTCGATACGCTTACTATGCTCTGCCTAGCTACTTGTTAGCTTCAGTCGCCGTCCGCCAACCTTTAGACTCCATATCTTGGTTCAGACTGCCGCCGCCTAGCACCTATCCGTCGACTTCCTCTGTCAGCCAATTTCCCCTCAATAGTTGATTCCATCTAAGTTGCCATATGCATAAAATTCAAAGTTCCCAGCCCGGACAGAGGAGAAGTACACTACGCAAAGAATGTGATAGGGTGTGGCTCTGAACATTGAGATAAGAGAGGTCCGAGATGCGGCTTAGTGTAGTCCGTCAATCATTTCTCGAGAAGTGCTCGGAGAGAAATAGTACTTAGCAATAGAGAGGGGAAGTAAAGGGAGATTGGGGGCGCTGCTTTATAAGATGAAGAGATTTTGAAGTGGAAAGGATGTGTATAAAGCGTCCGCAGTTGCAAGCATGCCATAACTAGAATTAACAAAAAAGCAGATGGAGAAGACTACACGAAATAAGAATACAATATATAGCATCTTAATGCTAGTCCAGCGTTCCAATTGCAGCTCTTCATCTTTATATCTGTGCTGTACACTTAGTCGTCTGCTATGAAGAACAGAATTTAGTAATCTTACTTGCACATCGTGGAGACAAGTGGCATTATAAAGGCGCTAACAGAGCTCAACCTATTTTTAGAATTGAGGGGTCAAAATCTAGTTACCCCACCCCTTCCGGTGTCCTTCACACGATTCAGGTTCATGTCCACCAATCAACGTATTAGGGAGGGTGTGGGTGGTCTTCTTGCTCAGACCGGAGGGAGAGAGTGGTGAAGAATTCGGTGGATAGAGATACTGGGAATGCAGATTGGGGCGAGATTCAGCTGTACAATGGACTTTTTGGCTCATTTCTCCACGACGGCGACGCCGCGCCCTTCATACCAAGCTCTTCAAAGCAGTCAATGCCCGGAAGCGCTTCTTCACCTCAACCTCCTCGTACGCATTCGTTTCTACATCCGTAGCCTCCACCAGCTCCTCCCCCAGATGCTCTGGCCCAATATTCGGAGTATCCGTGATGTTGATATAGTCCTATGTCTCGGCTGGTTTCCTAGGCGCGGGGCTTTTTGAGGGTAGAGAAGCGGGGAAGCGGGAAGCTATAGGGTTGATCTATAGTAGCTGCATGGTTCCTAGAGGTTCGGCTACAGACGTTGGAGGGACTGAACTGTCGGTTGGGTGGCAGTATAGGATGTTAGCATCGAAGGATGTAGGACCTAGAGGCCTGTTCATAGATAGTTACTGACGGGAAGTAAGGGGTTAGGGACTTATAGTTGCAGTAGTGAGTCTCGCGCTTTAGGAGGCAGAGTGCTGTCTAGGGATATATGGAGGGCAGTAGCGAGCTGGTCGCTGGTATTGGTGCTCTTGCGTTTTGAAGAAACGGGGGCTTCGGTACTGTAGGTTACGAATGAAGCTTGACTTAAGGGTTCCGCAATGCGATCATTGCTGAGGGGTTCTATAGTAGAAGTGCGTATCAATTCACTGGTCTCTCGTCGCACTTCCTAGCTAGAGAAGCTCCGTTCTAATTAGATTCAGGCTAGTTTTCCTATTTATGTATAACAGATAGGGTTCATACCTCCTGAGTTGTTGGTAGGGCGAGATGGATTAGATTGCTCTGCACGCGAACTAGAATGTAGACCTGCAAGAAAAAGTCCGTTCATATAAACGTGAGCCTTCATCATTCTTCTTATCCGCGAAGCAAAGAGTTTCTGATTGACGAGTCAGAGCCGGTTCTAGAGCTTGTGTTTTTTTTATTCATCTAGCAACTTTCTTCTTTGGGTGCATGCTATTGGGAGTTATATCGGCCTCCATTCAGCTCAAATGCAGCAGTGGCGTTGGTTCAGCTTAGAATTAGAACCACAAAAGAACGTGATAGATAGGTTATTTAGCATTTTGACTTGTTTCTATCATAAAACTGGCACCAATGAAGGAGCACACTAAAAGGTATTTAATAAAACATTTATCTTTGCTTTAACTAATGTGGGCCTCTCTCAACGGGCAATCCATTGATATGGGACTGCCAGGAGAATTAGAAGAACATGCATTCATCCTCTTCTAGCAACACACATGTACCACAGCGTCAAAAGAGAAGCAAGAGTGGCTGGTACTCCAAAACCAATCCCAACACCCAATGCAATCTTGTCGCTAGTACAGTACCTAATTCACTCACCGAGTGGCTGATGTGGTGGCGCACCTCAACTCCTTTTAACAATCGCCCATTTTCAATTCATCCCAGCCTTCCTTCATGTCTTTCTATCATATATTCACCAGTCAGATATTGTGTTGGCACGAGGCGGCTTTCCGTCACTGAAATAACCAGGCACTCTCCAATCGTTGCGCGACTCTACTTTATATACGCAAGGCTGCGGTTGAAATGGACCGCGCACGCAAACGATCTCCTACTTCGGAGGCAGAAGCAAGCCAATTAGGGAAGAGAAGAAGATCACGATCCGTTTCGTCTAGTGATGAGGTTATTCATCTGGACGCAGACTTGTTACCGAAACCATGTCCGCCAACAGCATATGACCTTGATCGCATCAACTATCACACCAGCCTGAAGGATTTTGGCTCCTGTCTCCAGAATGCTGCCAACATGATTTTTCCTGGCTCTCAAGCCTCCAGATATGACAATGTCGAGGCTATTTTACTGTCTTGGGAAGATGAAGACCCAAAACTTCCCGTGTCTATTGAAGTTAAAGAGATGGCCAGCACCCTCGAGGCTTTGTACGGCTTCCATGTCGAAGAGTGGCCCATTCCATCCGAGAATGCCCACAATCGCTTCCAGATGAAAATACTACAGTTCTTGGGCTCAAATGATCCAAGATGCCTCAAAATTGTGTACTACGCTGGCCATGGCAAGCTTACCAATCACGGACAGCCAGCGTGGACGAGGTGAGACTCTGGTGTGCCAACTACTCATAACTTGTTCACTAATGCAGTGACCTAGCTGGAGGAACAGGAAAGAAGAGAGATGTCCTACGGTCAAATGGTCCGGGATTCAAAACACTCTCGAAGAATCACAATCTGACGTCCTCATATTACTCGACTGCTGTTTCTCGGGCATTTGCACGACCGACGAAGGCAATGGTGTCACTGAGCTTATAGCTGCATGCCCATATGATGCTATTGCAAACCCTGTTGGTTCTTATTCATTCACTCATGCATTAGTTGCTAAAATGCGTTCGTTGGCTCAGTTACGATGCTTTACGATTGGACTTCTTTACAACGCTGTATTCACGGAAGTACAGAATTGGAGGCTAGAAGACCCACGGTACAGGAAGACACCCGTTCATTTTGTTTTGAGTCAGAACAATCAACATCCGAGAAGCATTGTGCTGTCAAGCCAGTATAAACACCTGTTGAAAAGGGAATCTATATCAACAACCCCAAATCCTTCTAATCTTTCCACATTCTCGCTGGCCCAGGGCAACGCTCAAGCTAGCTCAAATCCCGTTTTGGGAAACAAAAATTCTTTCTCTACGATAAGTAGCGTTTCTGGGAACCCAAATCCTCTCAGCCCACTTGCCTCGCAGACATCATCAATCACGTCCGCGTCTCAGTTGCCAGAATACCCGAGACTGCTCTTCAGCGTTCGACTGCAAGAAGACGTGAAGCCCACGGAGCTTTCTGCTGATCTCTTTTCGGAATGGCTTAGGGAGATTCCTGTCCTTGCCAGTCATGTGAAAGTCGAAGCAGGATTCTGTAGCGACTCCACTATTCTTATCCTCTCAATGCCTGCGGCATTTCTTGGTCGCCTACCCAGTGATCCTGCTATTAACCTTCTTGGGACGACCAGATCACCAAATATTATGAGTCTAGAACAGGATCGCCCAATACGAGCCACTAGAAATGTAGCTACTTGGACAGGAGACGACCATGTCAAACAAGATAATGACCCAGGCAAATTTACTACCGAGCACGCTGAGACTCTACTCAATGTCCTCTTTCCTAATTGGAAATCTTTCAATCCTAGCCTTTCGAGTCCTAATCCAGAGGTCATTTATCCACAGTCTAGCTCAAATTTTCAAAGCGTTTCAAGCGAATTTTCGGATTTTACAGATAATGAGAAGGTACGTGGGTAAAACCTTAAAGAACTCGGGTTTTCCTGTAAAGATCAGCCTTTATCGCCCTCCTTTGATAAGTCGAAGGCAATACTAATGTGCTCCAAACTATAGCGCTGTATGCTAGCAGAAGTCATTAAGAAAAGCTCGATCCTTGTTGGACGTCTTGTTCAGGTTATCCAAGAGTCCAATGTCATTCCTTCTTGGGAGGATATAGTCCTTCCAAATGGTAAGCCCATAAGACTAAGAACCGAATTCAAGACTATTCTAATTCACGTCTAGGTCGATCACTGAATTCATGCAAGCACGCCTTCGCGCAGCTCCAACTAGCCCCAACCCAACCGTTCGCAAGTCCAAACTACCTAAGCTTTCAACAATTTCCTCCACCTGGGCCCTCCCACAAACGCAAATCTGCTCCAGATACGATCCTATGTCGCTAGGAGGTCATTCTGTAAAGAGACGACAATCAGGGGCAGAGCCCACAATGACCAGTGGCACGCGTGAGATTAGACCCAATGCTTCAAATAATGGTGGCTCTCTGTCCATGACCCCGTTACAGACGACAGCGACGACAGCGCCGAAGAAACGAGGTCGGCCGTCAAAAACAGATAAGGAGCGTAAACAGAAGGAAGCGATCGAGCGAGGGGATATTATACCGCCTGCTCCAAGTTACCTGGCAAGAATGGGAGGTCCAGGACCTGGAGAGGATGTAGATTCTGGATATTTTACGTCTATGGCCCCTATGATACCCCAAATACCGACGCGTGAGGCCAACCCGTCAATCACTATGCAAGACGAGCCTAAGTCAAGAGTTGGAGATTCTCCTAGTGGTAAGAAAAAGGGCGGCGGGTGGAAGCTAAGTCCTAGATCTAGAGTAAGTTAACTGTAGCACGAATCCGTAGGCTCAATCAACGCTAATGAAAGATGCTGAAGCAGCCGCAGCTAGGTGAAAGCAGCTTTGAGGTTACTTCCCAAGCAACCTACTCAGGAATAAGCGAAGATCCTCGCGCTCTCCGACTTACTGAAACAGGGAGAGCAAGACTAGTCGAGGATGAAGATTATGGGGGCTCGGATCCTATCCCCGGCATGGTGCCGCCCAAGTCTGCACATGACATTCCTGCAGAGACTCAAAAGGTATCTTCGACGTCTTCGAAACTTACGCCTGGGACCACGCCAAAGCCTACTGTGGAGGAGACGTTCAACTCTCCAGTGGAAGAGCCTCCCGGGAGAAGACCAAGGCGAAGCCGAACGAAGCGGAGCTTATAAACGCTGGTCACAGCAGAAACTTTTGGACTGGGGGTATGCGATAAGGCTGGAGTAGAGTCTCCGTATCGCACAATAAACAGTATCGAGTAACCATGTAGTGAGGAGTACCGTGGCTGCAAGAGGTCACGATATCAATACCATTTCAAAAGTCGGGAATTGTTCCAAGCTGTTGAGATTACAGGTGCAACGAACTGAATTTGACTACCGAACCTAATTTACAGTGGGCAAGTACGCTGAATATATAGGGGCCGCAGACCCCTATTGCCGAGCTGAACCGCTGTACAGCTGAACCCTTCAGGGCCCCCAGGGCCCTGTCCAGCTGACTCTCGGGGTCCCCGAGAGCCCTGTAGAGCTGAGCCCTACAGGGGCCTCTGGCCCCTAATATTCCCAACACAAGCGACGTGCTCGAGGAGAAGATGAGGCGGAAAGGGGTTCGTGGTGGACAGGAAAAGTGGCGGAAAAATTTGGATATTTCAGAATATCTCCTGTACGGAGCAAGTTTTTTTGAGTTTTCTACTTCTGATTTTCTGGCTCTTGGCTGACGTGGAAGATCTAAATTTATTCATCCCTCCTTTTCCAACTTCCTTCTAAACGTTTCATGATCCAAAGATATTTGGGAAAGTAGTCGTGTTCCATTTCGTCCCGCTTTTTCTACCCACCGCGACGAGCGGCTTTTGTCGTGTACATGTACGCGAGGATCGATATATCGGAGACTGGAGCTTCGATCAGCTAATACGTTTAGTCGAACAGCAAGCGGCACATGCGTATTCGTGCATCTCAGGATAATGATTGGCCCACATCAAGTTTTCTCCCCTCGAGTAAAGCCAATGCAGATCAGAAATGTTCGGATCATTCATTCCCTCGCATAATCTTCATATCTCCGGAAACCACAGTTAATGACGATATGATTAGCATTCCGACTAATATCTTCCCTCTTAGCGCCGCTCACGATGCCGAATACCCCGTGCAAATGCTCATCCTCCTAGAAATACTAGACTCTATAACTTAATCCTTAGCCAGGCTACGCGGACAAGATTCTACACAATCAGCTTTAATTAAAAGGACTAAAGGGAGAAATAAGACCCTTATACGCTGAAGATCGCTCGGCTATTAATCGTTAGCTAAGATACACTTAAGCGGCTCGGGATTAAAACGCGATTTAGCACTTTCTCTTAAGATTATACGTATATAGACCGAAAAGAGGTAATTAAAGATAGGAAGGCTTATAAAAAAGAGAAGTGATTAAACAAAAATTAGATAAAAGTTGTATAATCTTAAATAATAATAGAAGAAAGAAACAGGATGCTTTACTATTAAAGAGCGATTAAACATAAATCCAAATATAAAATACTCTAAGTAAAAAGAAGCTAAAGAAAAGAGGATAATGAGAATAAAATATATAATAAGTCCTCTTATATCTTCCCAAATAAATTCTGTCAGGGGCGCGAGTTCAGAACCTTGCCCCA